>DWLS01005860.1:0-12244 GCA_018246255.1 Pachliopta kotzebuea | reverse complement strand
CCCTTATGTGTATGAAAGTGTGTGAGACGTCCATGTAATAACCTTAATAAATTTTTATCGAAGTAACTAATGAATAGGAAGGGATGGTAAAGTTGAAGCTATAAAGAATTTTAATACATGTGAAATGAAATAATTAATAATACATAAATATATTGATTACTAATGTGTTTAATATAAATTTGTAATTAATGTTATGAAGAAGGACACCTACAAGGAGAGGGAAAGAACACAAATAATAAACAAATAAGTTGTTGTTTCAGGAACTTTATCCATGGTTGTGGTCGCTGGGCCCTACACTACGTCAGACAACTTGGCATATGAACCATTAAAGGACTTTATAACATTATTGGGCACACAAAAACCACATGTAGTAATCATGACCGGGCCATTTATAGATTATGACCACAATAATATTAAAAATAATACACTAAAAGAGACATACAGAAGTTTATTTGATAGATTAATTGATACCATTGGAGAATTATATACGATCAGGTGAGAATGGTGTTAGTAACAATGTTATATACTTCACCACATTGTCATTATCACCTTGAGACTTAAATGTTTCCTCAAAATCTAGTGTCATGCTTCAAGGCTTTTCAACTTAGTATACAGCAATATTAGACTACTAGTTTTTGGCAGCAAAAATGAGGACTGTGGTGGAACCTATCTAAAGGGGTGATAAATGATGGGGTCCTTGTTAGTATGCCTACAAAGCAAATAAACAGCAAAAGTAAAGTTAGTATGCTTTGAGGCTATCCATTTAAGACCTAGATCTTGTCAACTTATCAGTAAGTGTGTTAGCTAGTGTTTCCTAGAGCAAAATATGTATTCACACTGTAGTTTGTCTCAAACATAATTTTTTTTGTGATACCATGAAGCATTGTTCACTTCGTATTTTTTACTCATGAAATTTTTATTCAACAATTTGATAAGACAAGCATGATGTTCACCTGATGGTGGGTTAAACTCCTGCTCATAACAACTTGGCGCTGATTAAAATGGTATATACAGCACCACATTGCACATTGCAATAGGAGCTAAGGTGATACCTGTCTAAGTGGTCTCCGGCAAAAGAGACCTACCACCAGTAAAATTAATGGTTATTTTAAATAATTTATTTTATGTGATATGGCTAACCATTGTTGGACTTATCACTGAAAGAACGTCTTTTTTAACACTAAAAAATTATTATTTTCAGTCCATTCACTAAGATATACATTGTGTCAAACTACAAGGATATTTTCCACCTTAACATCTACCCAACGCCAGCTTATTCTAGTAGGCGGAAACATCCTAATATCTATTTCCTGCCAGACCCTTGCACACTTAACATTAGTGGCTTCATTGTAGGAGTCACAGGAACAGATGTACTTATGCATATAAGTCAAGAGGAAATATCACTGTAAGTGTAAACTTATTATTTATATAAATAATAATACTTTTATGCTTTTTTTGTATAGCAGCTAAGTGCTTTCCCAGTAACACTTAGCTCCTGGTTCATTTCCAGGGGTTACATGTAGTCGTTGGGGTGCCCTGTTGCTGACAGATCCGGGCATCCCATTTATAACGGCTGATGACTTTCGCGGTAGGTTTAGTGGGTAGGGGCCGCCCAGGTCGAGTCCCACACATCCCTTCGGGTCCACCCAGGGCACCGGCGGAACGTCCGTAAAGGATTCCCCCGCGTAAAAAAAAAGAAAGGGGTTACATGAAGGATATGGTTGATTGTAGGGTTTTTATGAATCTGCCTAGCTAGCCGATAAAACAGTGTTGCTGTTTCACAATATATATGTAGGTTAATAATTATTATATTATTAAACTTATAGCAATACACAAGGGCAAGAGCATTCCGCGGAAACAGTATTGACCATTAATTTTGAGTAACATTGTTGTGTATAACTTTGTTTTCATCTCCATAGAGGAATGGGTGGTGACAAGCTCTCCCGTTTGGCCAGTCATGTACTTAAGCAGCAAACGTTCTACCCTCTATGGCCACCGCCGGCTGGTCTCTGTGTGGACGCGGCCCTGTGGGCTGCCCATGCCCAAATGCCTTGCACGCCGCATATTCTAGTGCTACCTTCAAATTTTAGATATTTCATTAAGGTAATCTTATAAATTTATTCTTAAAATTTCTTTTCTTTCCTAATTACAAATAACCATTTAGTGTAAGATTTTTTATATTAGTACAACAAAAATTTTAAGTCCATGTGCAGATAATATACAGATTACTTGACACTGCACTTAATTGTATTTTGTGAATTATTAATATGTTTCTTTGTTTATACTCTATGGCACATTTTAGGTAAATATAGCATTTTGTTTTTATATACAATAGAATTGCCTATAATCATTAATTGTTGTATCTATCTGTATTGTTTTTTTTTTTTGCAAAATATTTTTGCACATATTTCAAAGTATTCTCGGTCAGCATGCTCTTACCATCACTTTTTTATCGCTTAACATGTGAGATTAAAGTTAAATATTAACCCAATGTACACAAAGAAACCAAATTAGTAAATATTTAACATAATGTTCTTTTTACAGGAGGTAAATGACTGTATAGTTGTAAATCCTGAACACCTCACCAAAGGCTCTGGCGGAGGTACATTCGCAAAGATTGTTATTTCCAACGACAATGTTTCATCAAAACGCATTGGTGCGGAAATCGTTCGTATATAATAATAAAAAGAAAAAATGAAAAACATTTTCCATTCCCCAAAAAATATCTTAAAAAATCTACGAATTTCAGAATAAATGAAAAAATTCGTATAAATTGTATAGTTATCATTTTATTGTGGAATATATACAGGGTCGTTTAAAGATATGAGACCTCCTGGTTCCGACCGCAACGACATCTGAAGACCTAGAAGTGGAGCGTTGCCCGCCGCCTGGCGTTCTACGGGATCACGGATTTGCCTGTAACTGCAAATTAGAATGTTTTTAAAGGAGTTTGTTGTATTACTGCTCAGCAAAACTTTCGCAACCTTTATTTACATCTGACCGATGAAGTCATACATAACGTATTATAAGGAATTCTGTAAAGTCTTACGTTCTCAAAGTTTTTAACGGCTCGGCCTCCGAATGACGGTTGCCGGTCTCCGGATCGATTGTGGTCAACACGCACCTGAAAATAGAACTACTGTTCAGAAACATTACCACCTTTGCAACTAATCATATATCTACCGTCATACGGCAGTGTGGCACACATTGCAATGTCCTGTTTAAAGGACATTATAGCTAGTAAAATTACTGGGGTAAGTAAACTTAAGGTCTCAAGGTGACTAGCGTAATGTGATATATATATATATAATTTTTTCGCCATGATATGGACAGGTCTCATCAGTTGACCATATCGCTCGTTTGATCGGTTTATAAAAAAGTAAGACCACTAGTTCATTTACTTACCTCCCACACGGCTTGAGTATCTCAAAGATATTTTCGCCGATTTTAACATATTTCCAATTGTCTTCATCAAAAGCCTCTGGTCCACTTATGACTAAATTTGGTCTGAATCTACTTGGTGTAACCTGACAGTCGCTTAGGCGACTGTTGAGGTCGTTCACTGATGCTTCATTCATTAAATTGTAAGGTACTTCATCTGCCAACGCACCCTAGAATTAAAAAGTGTCTTCATGTGATTGGAATTTAACATATCTTCATCACCATTCCACTGCAGAACATGGTCTCTTAAATTATATTCAAAACAGTTCAGTGAAAGACAGTTGCGTATCCAATTTATCCATTCACAGGTCAATAAAGTTTTAACACATAAAGACGTAAGTAAATAGAATAGTTTGTTTATTAATATAGTTAAAACAAATAAGAACTTAGAAAGAACTCTATCACTTAGACGCATAGCTATTGATTAAGAGTCCGAAACTCGTCATCAAAGTTAAAGTATGAATAACGCCCGTGATAGATTTGTTCCCGTTGCCACAATGGTTGCACTGGTTGCAGTAGTTAAAAATGTTTTGAAAAATTTAGATCATACGTACCGTATCGTTTTTGGTGAAGTTATGAAATTTTGTTAAAGAATTTTTCAATTTACGACTTTTTTGTGAATCATAATATACTAATCTGAATTTTTCATTGTGCCGGTGTAACAACCTGAAAGAATTTGTTTATATTACTTAAACATATAAATATTAATATTATAGTAACAAAATACAACAAAAACATCTAAACGGAAATTAGTATCACTTGCATACAAAAATTTGAACTGTACAATAACACATACTCAGAATACCACTCGCTTGCTTCATCACCACAATCGTATACGGGCACTGTCACACCAAATACTTTAGCTGTTCTTCTCTTTTGAAGTTCGATTACCTAAAAAAGTTAACATTATATTATTTTAAATAAAGTTCTTAAAAACAATAAAATGTTTTTGCGATATTTTGTGAATAAGAGAAAATAATCGGTGAATTGTTAATGATGGTTTAATAGCCTACTTTATTTTACCACTGCAAGCCTTCTTTCATTAGGTCCAGAATTCAAGGCCGTTTATTCAAAAGGCTGGCCGAGTGCGGCATAGTAGGTCAGGTCTATTATGACTGTTCTTGGAATATGTCGGTTTCATCGTGATGTTTTCACTGGACGCTTAAGCTCAATGAGAATTGAACTCGCGTGTACTCGAGTTTTAAATTGTGACCCCTCTACAGTTACGAATTAAACCAGCATCTCTTTCTAAACAAAAGTACACCAACTTTTGTTTATTTTGTGCTGATCTGTGGCATATATAGGCTGTGTGTAACCCTTTTCTTTATTTCCTTGGGGAAATCTTTCATCGGATATCGTTACGTCCTAGGGCAACGGAGAAATTATGCCGGACTTTTATCGGCTAAAGTCCCATTGTGTTCCACTCAACGCTTTTGATTGGAACCACAGGAACATTTTTGCACAAAACCGTGGTTCCGTCAGTGAAGGGTCTTGATGAGACTACATCAGGGTGGAGCTGGAATACCCCTTTTTAGCCTGATATAGCCCTAGATCGTAGTCTAATTTATGTAAAGTAGGGGGTTAAAATTTAAATTTTACCTCTTTTAAGTCAATATGCAACGGCTTCGAAGCATTATATTCTAACGTAAGAATTGAACTTTTAAAACTTGGCTGCACCAACAAGAGCTCTGGATATACTCGTGCCGTTATGAAGTTATAGTTTTCATCAACCACCATCAAAACTCTATAAAAATATTGTTCTAATTTAAAATTATTTCACGTAATGCATCTATGTTAATGTATTTAAATTTCACACCAGTTTTTCAACAGAAATAACTTAATCAGAAAAGTGCCAAAATATTTTCGGTTGATATAAATCTCTTTTTTAGCAATAAAAAATTGCTGAAAAACTGGATGATTAGTGATTATTAAGAAGAATGGCGAAGTTACAATTTAAGGACAAAGCGAAATAAATATGTATAAAGTTTTGTTCTTTATTTGCAATATGTGGTATGAGTCTTTATTTATTTGGCGCATCATCATCAGTCGATAAACTCCCACTGCTGGACATAGGCTTCATCCAAAGATCTCTCAACTTCAAACGGTTCCGTGATGTCTGCATTTGGCGGTTTCCGGCGACCTTCACCAGATCATCGGTACCAGTAATGGGGTGCCTTTTGTCTTTATACTTTATACTGTAGTTATTAAAAAGCTCAAATCGTTTTTTGACATTCTATTCTATCGAGTTCAATATCATTAGTGTTTAAGATTATAGGATTAACTCGTAAGAAGCTGGCTTATGGGCACTGCTAAATATTAATTAAACTTAATTATACCTGTCTCTCAGCCAACTACCATCTCTAAGCCCCAATATTGTGCACTCGGCTTCATTTAAGATTATCGGCGCACATGATTTGATTGGGTAAAGAGAAATATTTTTTAATATACCAATTTGTTTCCATTTTACAGGCAGTTTAGGTTTTCGTGATTGAATATAAATGTTGTATGCGTAGTAAGCGGCACCAAGAGCACCAATTGCAGCGATAGTCGCAGTAACGTAATGAGCTGAAATTCGAAATCTCTTTAATTGCGCATAAGTCAAAATATAAAAATCGTGATTATTGTTAAATAGTGAAAAACCGCACCTGTTTACATAATTTTAGATAAAAAGTTGATAAGCAAGTCATGTTACATACATTAAATACTTGTATATATAAATTTAATCCTTTGCATACGGTCTCAAATTCAACAGTTTTTGATAGATTTCTTATTATTTATAGTGGCAATGTTTGGTGCCAGAAATACTTGGTACTTGTATGGTAACAGAAACCTACCATCGGATAAAGCGATTGTTTTTATTTTGTCAATTGAAATACTTTTTCTCTACAGACAGACTGCGTAAGAAAAGATGCTATTAACGCTAATATGGATGAATCTTGAAATGTGTTGGCCCCTTTCATATTCATTTCATTGTTCATAACCACAATTTAAACAAAGTTGTATCAATAGTTATTACGATTTTAAGGGTTTCCAATGTTTCAAAAAAAAAACATTTAAAATGAATAACTTAACAGGCTCCTTTACTGATTAACTCTCGAATAACCAGTTATTAAAAAAGTTGTTAATACCAATAAAATCATTTTGAAAAACTGTAATGCTTAAGTAATTCATAAAAAACTACTTTGTGTTAATTTATGGCTACATAATTAATTACACGATGAAATGAATAGACAAAATGAGAAAACGTCGTAGTATTAAGATTTTTTCAAGTCACTTGATTCAATCAATTAATCCTCTAAAAAAGATATTCTTTTAAAACAAAAGTAAGGGAAAACGTAATAAATACAGTATAGGATCATGTTATATTGAAATAACTCAATTACTGATACATTCTTAAAAATAAATTAATTACTAAATAAGGTTTATGAATTTAATAATAATATCCGTCTATTCGTTACCTCTGTCAGACATGATAACCAGCACGACACTAAAACAAGTAGTATACGAAAGCACTGTTAAAGTAACAAATACATATGTCAGGGGGAAGCGAGGGAGGGTCGAGAAAGATAACCTCTCCCACGAGGCACGACGAGCATACGTGGTCGTCAGTAAGTTGGTTTATTAACTTAACTGTACAATGACAGATGAATGAAATATTTTTTTTATTTAATATTACAAACATATCGCGTACCCATAGTATTTTGCATATTAATTTTTATTCATTGTCCTGCATTGCAAATCATTAATGCTCCTAACAAGTCATTAAAAAATTACTTTAAAATTAATCAAACATGCGGTTAAAAAAATATTTTTGTACTATAGTTTAGGTTTTAGAATAGGTCAAATAGGGCCTAAGAATAAAGAATGTAAGAGTCCTCTTATTGTTTTGTAGTTCGAAAATAAATAAGTACTTTATACATAGCCAATCAATCAATGTTAGTGTATTTAGGTAATAAAGAAAAGACAAATTAATTAAATTTAAATAATATTTAAATTAATATAACAATTTTTTTTAAATTAAGCAGAAATGCTCGCCGAAGTCTTACATTAAGCCCTATCGACAATTTGACAATATAATGTCATGACGTTGACATAAAGGTAAAGTCAACGTGTATTAAAACTGTCTTTCGTGAAACTCCAAATGTAATTAATTTATGAAAATGTTCAATTAGAATAACTTTTTACAGTTATTTTGGGAGCGCTGAAATTAATGATTATATATAATTTACAATCATGGTTTTATTAAATAACGATGAGGTAAAGTTACTTGTTATAAATTCTTGATGTATTAATATCTGATAACTAATATTAATGAAACAATGTTTAAATTTCAGTTCCTCACGGAACTTGCAAAGCTATTTCAAAAAGCTCGTCCGTCGGGCTCGGTTACAATGACCATGAAAAGATGTAAGTGTTGTAACTGTTTTAGCAGTGGCATAGTTACTTTTGTTTTTCAATTCTGCTTACCAATAATGTTCCTCTCCTTGTAGACGATGGAAGAACAAAGCCTCATCCTCGAGATGGTACTCCTGCAGTGCCAAACCCACAATATAAATGTTTGATAAGGGCACAATCAAGCAGTAGAAAAATTTCGACAGTGATTGATCAGCAAGATGTAGAAAAATTCAGCACAGCTTACTCAAATTTATTAAAGACAAGTGTGAATGGGCTAAAACGATTAAAGAAACCTAAGAAGAAAGCAATTGCAGCTCAATAATATTCAGATATGGCAAGAGACTAAAGTTGTGTGTGGCAATATAGTGTGGAATGTGAACTGGTGAAGTGTACCTTTGTGATATACTAGTTGATGAGAGTTTCCATTGAACATTGCTCTTCTTTCTTTGGAAATATGAAGAGTTGGATCCTATTAATAGTAATATTCTCGGGAACACAGGCACCATTTATCTAATGTCATCTGTCCAATGCAATGTATCTTGAAAAACAATAAGTTATAAGTTTTTCCATTAAAATATTGCAATTGTATAACACAGTTGGTTTTTTTTTACATTTTCACCCATAATAAGTTTTTTTTCTGTAAATGAAACACAATAATATGTGTGTATTAACTGTGCTAGTGTCTTGTTTACCCCTTTATTACAGAAGTCAGTGGTCTTTCTCCTTTTTTAACACAAATTTATATTTTTGTGTAAATAAGAACAATTTAAAGTATTTGTTATACATATTCGTACATATTAAATAAAGAATAATTCAATAATTTATATAAAATAAGTATTAAATTTGTTAAAATAAATTACTCTTTTATATGTATTAAGAATAAGACATTATTTCAAAACATGAGATCAGAAAGAATTTTTTTCATAATTCTACAGCTTTTTTCTTAGTATTGTGGGAGAAATCTGCCAATTGAAACATGTGTTTGCCAGAGGGGAAGTCACTTGTGTAGAAACTTTAATTTATAAAAACCTCTCAGGTACTTATCCCCAGCATATACAGAGATTACAGGATCTCCGTTCAGAATAAAAATGTTTTTTCAGCTTAACCTAATATGTTATTGCACTGCATATGTGCTTAGTAAGATACTTTTATTATCTATATCATGGATCATACAACTTTTATAATTATGAAGAAATGAAAATCAATGTTGGTAACAAGCAATCTTTATGGTATATTCTATATATAATACATGACCAATAAATGAAACAAGCAATATATAGATTTCATTTAGATCAACATAACTTAGACTTATTTTAAAACATTAATTCATGTAACTACATATTCAGTACATAATTTAATTTTCATTTGTAATTATCACAATATGAGACCAACATACATCAATCTGGATAGAACCTCTCTCTATAATAGTTTCCTTCATACACAAAATTTTTTTTGTTAAACATTCACTAAATAATATCACGTTTTATCTGATGACTACACTATTATTCTGTATTGAGAATTTTTCACATAAATCATTTAATATTTTGCAAAATTTTTAGGAAAAAAAATATTACCAAATAATTCTTTTAAATAATGAATAAAACCAATAATAATAAAAGCATAAAATGCATTATTTATATTTAACTATGAAGGGATAGGACGAATAAAAAGTTAATTACAATGCTTAAGTAAACACAATTAGATCTTTAATTTCAAAAATGTTTTAGGGAAAGTAAAGAATTCAAGGGTCACAAATTGATCTTCTCAAGTTAGGATTTTTATTTTTTTAAATTTACCTTAAGCTAACACATGACATAAATTCACATGGCGTCAATGAAAAATTTCATGTTCCAAAACAAACAATAATAAGTTTTTGTTAGTGGTAGTAAGTAAAAGAAATTGTATGTATTTATCATTATTCATTTCAAATATTAATGAGTGTGTACTTCTGGCATATTATTTATAAATATACATTTTTAGAATAACTTGATTAAACATTTTTGTTTTACTATATTAGATAGGTATTTCTGATCTAAACATTTTTTAATTACTAATTGAGTGGTTTCAGGTATTGCTAAATTTTGTTTTATTTCTGTCAATATCTTAATCAAGAGGTTGCAGTATCAATATGAAAACTTCTTAAATTCATTTTATTGATGTAATAGTGGTGCTATACAATATATTTATTGAGCAAGATTTGTTATGTTATTGTGAATAATACAATCAATCAGTTAATAAATTTCTTGTGCCTATTAGAAAATAACGCAAAGTTCCTAGTTTGAGATTATTAACGTTTTTGTCTTTTGATTTGGTTAGTACTCTTTAGTTCGAATGCACTGAATAGTTAGTCACAATATGTCACAAGTAGAACTTACTTTTAATCGATGAAAAAACTAAATATATTAACGATGTCCATACAGTTAAACATTGCATTATGTTGCAACCTGAGGATGGATGAGGACATTGTTAATAACTTGCAATTTAAGAGAAAGAGACAAAAAACTCTTCTAAAAGCATTATGCTGCACATAACTCAAAAACTATAGTTTTTACAGACTGAATATAAATGTCCCTGATTGATTTCCATCACAACCCAATCTATCTGCATCCCACAATCTCTGTAATCTTCACCAGATCGTTCACCTATCAAACGGTTATTCCACGATCAGCTTGCCGATACGTAGTCCACTTAAGAATCTTATCTCCCCTTCGACTGTTCGATCATCGCTCTATAAAACCCGCCAATTGCCCAAGGACTAGTTCGTTTGCCAATAATTAAGTCACCTAGGTTCCATGGTTGCGATACGACGTATTAAATATAACCCCCAGAGAGCCAATATGGCATCTCAGTATCTAAAATGGTAACGCAGCTACAAAAGGACATTCTTTGAGGTAAGGCGCTTCAGGCAGGCGTTCCTGACTTGGTCGTTGCCGATGCGTTCAGCCTCCTGCAGCACACGCCGTAAGTCGTTGGTGCGCTCGTGTCGTGCGGCAAGGATGTATGCGCTGCTCACGTTACGGCACACCAGGTAGCACGAGATCTTAGACAAATAAATTATGACATGAAATCGTTTATTATCATGGCAATCATATTAACCGCTTTTGTGGCGAAGTGGTTTACCGCTTGCCTAGTAACACGAAGCTTCTGGTTCTATTCTAAGCAAGCATGCTTCATCATCTACGGCTTTATTGATAATTAACATCATGCGCTTATTAAGGTTTAGTTAATCCATTGTTTTAATCTAAAGAAACAGTCTGTAGAATTTTATCCTTGAACACAGGCAAACTCAATTTTAAATTATTAGACACTTGGAACCTAAATTAGTCCCTTTTAGACACTTCAATTTACAAATTAATATCATGGAAACAAACAGTACTAAACTACCTTGATGGGCACGCTGTGTATGTCTGCAATGATCACTTCCGCCTGCTCATCGTGCAGTTGCCCGCGGGCCTCGCATCGCGCTACTACGGCGCTCACACCGGCCTCAAGTACCTGGTCACTCATGAGGCTACACAAATTAAGCATAGGACATTATTAATAAAAATTATTTCTTCCACTATCTTCAACCCAGGATAGAGATTCTAAATTTGGGGTTATTTTTTATAGTGACAACGTTTTCCTTACCACCGGACGACAAGACGCACGGCGAGACTCCATCCTTATGTTGTGGACATCCACAGTATACGCACAAAGAGGTTTGATTCCTCGTTTCTAATAAGAACAGCTAAGGAGTGGAACAACTTGCCGGCGTCAGTGTTCCCGTCCAGTTACGATGTGGGCGTCTTCAAGAAAAGAGTGAATAGGCACTTATTGGGTCAATGCGCTTTACCATCATAGACCATATCATCACTTAACACCAGGTGGGATCGTGGACAAGCATTGACCCTTAACAAATAAATAAAAAAAAATAAATCCTTAAGTGCTTAACAATAAAGGGTGGAGGGTTACTTTCAAGTTCATGTTCCTATATTCTCTACCATTCACCCTGCGTGTAGGTGTCTGTGTAAGAGTACACCAGACTGGGATTACCAACCAACTTTTCAACCTCAAGGGTTTCACATTTTTAATCGCCAGTTAAGAAGTTTGTAAAAAAAAACAATTTTATTGTTATACAAATCAACTGACTTAGCTGCAGTTTCTTTAGAAGTCCTTATACATTTAGCTAATGTCTTCACTTCCATGAATCGATCAACGTTCACTAGATATTTCGCAACATGGATATATATATTCATCGAGTCCAATTTATGCTCAGTTATAATTCTGAAAATTCAATATGATTATAGTACATCATACACAAAATCAAAGTAGTTATAATATAGCTTTGCTTTAAAAAAAATGCTAAACCTCATACGTAGGTGACGAGACAAGCGGACAATATATGACTCAGGAAAAACAAAATAAATAT
>DWLS01005859.1:0-12245 GCA_018246255.1 Pachliopta kotzebuea | reverse complement strand
GGTGCGGGCGCGGGCGCGGGCGCGGGTGCGGGCGTCGTGCCGGCGGTGCGCATGCCTGTGTGCGTGGGGGGCCTTAGCCGGTGTGTGTTTGTGTGTGCTGGTTCCCCCTGCTCCCCGCGCTCCACCACGTTCCGCAACATGTGCCGCGGCTCCGGCTCGCTCCGTCATGCACTAGCCAACAACAACCGCAGCTCATGCCAGCCATCCCGCCCACTGATAATATGCCTTATCAAACCACCAGATAGCAGAGGTGCTGCGCTCGATTAGGTGTCACGGACGCTCGCTCTGACCGACACCCGCCTCATGCATGAACGCTGTGACGACTTGTTTGTTGAATAGGATGGTACTCGTTGCCTCCATTTGCATCATGGGTTTATTTGTCAATAGCTTTGTCTTTTATGAACGTCGAATCGGGTGCTTTATTTACAAAAAACCCTTACAGTTTTAAAAATAGCTACAGAAATCTCCGATACTACATATTTAATGCGTGTGTCGTCTAGGAAAACTTAAATTTGTTTATATGATGATACGTATGTTAATGAAACTAAGAATATACATAAATGTTTAATAGGTAGCGGACTAACACGTGGCGTTGAGAAGTCTTTGTTAAGATAGTATATGTTACATCAAAACTTACCAAATAATCCGATAAGTATATTAAATATTGTAGTAATTTTTTTTTTAAATCACAATGGTATTTTCAATTGTCCATGCCAACCGATATATTAACGTCAATGGAACAAAGAATACAACATATCTATTGTTGACGCAAGCAAGAAGCAATCATTGTGCTTACAAGCTACGCTAGTCTACTTTACTAAGAGGATTCCAAAAATTCATATTCATCTTCAGAATATTGAAATCTTTTTAGTAGCTTTACAAACACTGACTAAACGCGTTTTTGCTAAACCTTCATATTTTTAATTTTCTTGAGTATACAACTTTTTGACTCAATTTTATAAGATTAATTAAATTACCCAATACAATTGGAAGATTCTCAACTAGTTCTTAATCTGTTCATGTTATGCACAAATAATGGACATGGTCCTAAAAATGTGTAACATCGCATATTACTAACACTTACAGAGATAGAAACATTGTTTGACGCAGTGCGCGTTAATAGTTTGCTCCTGATTAGATTGTTTTATGCGTCTGATTACGCCAAGAAAATTAAAGAATATATAGAAATGATATTTCATTTCTATACTTTATTAAGTAATATCGACAAAAGAAAAAATATTAAAAAGAAATTGAAATAACTTCGACACTATTAGCAAGTAACCGAATCATATCATACTTATTAGTAAACAACTTAAGGAAGAGGGATAGGTGCACTTCCAGGATTTGAGTCATTAACATCGTATCATTGAATGTATATATCAAACAGTGAAACTAATAGAGAAACTGGGCACCAGGGCAGTAACATATACGGATACGCGGTTACTAGCACTTCGCATGTGTGAGTCGTTTGAAGAAACCCAGGAAAGCGGCTGCGACGTGTCGCAAGAAGCCGTTGAAGTAACATAAGCGCGGCAAATTATCAGGGTCGTGCGACGGAGACACCGCTTCGGGCTGGCCGACCGGCGTTGCCTACACCGTACGTATATACCTTCACACTGAGTACTAACTACAGCCACCCGCGTAAACAACTTTGTAGCCGACGGTGGCTGTTCAGCACGAGCGGAAAAATACGGCGGTTGTTAAGGACGTTCGTTCCACACTATAGCAAAAGTCACGCGTTACACTCCTACAGCGGCGATTGTAAACATGAACGAATTAAATACTTATTTACATAAATCAGAGCAAATGAAAACATTCTTGATGTTACTATAGAATACGCGTGTTATAAAAGTCGATGGTGGTCCGCCATATTGTAACGTTTGCTTGCTTAAAACAAGTTTTGTTGTGCGCAAGCGCAAGCAGCCGGCCGCCAGCTGCTCTTGAGTCAGGTGGTGTGTGGCCTCGCGGGCTCCACACAGGAACTCTGCCGTCGCCATACACGTTGCACTTGGCAACGCCGACAGCCCAACAAAAAGTTTGTAATCTAAGAGTTCAATTATTTCGATTTTGTTTTATAATTGTCGGTCTAAATAATAATAATGTGTATATATATATATATGTTTGCTAAAAGATGATTACATATTTAACGTAAATACTTCAATTTAACTCGGATAACAAATTATTATAAAAACTTTTAACAATGTAATAAGTAAAAAAATTTTTTAAAAAGTTGTGTCGTACTAAAAATCAACCTTGACATTTTAATTTGTCGTTAATATGACTCTGGGGCTAAAATATTTTTATAAATTTGTTTCTCCATTGTAAATATCAACGACATTTGAAATAAAACACCATAAAAAAGGAGGACTAAAGTGAAGCGAAAAAAACAATAGTTCGACCGCGCTTAGGTCATATTTAGGTGGTGCGCAGTGAGGTCACTGGCGAGTGCGTCGCCCGTCCGCCGTCCGCCGTCCGCCGGCCGCGTTGTCAACATGGATGTGGAACCGGCGGAGAGCGACCGACCACGCATACATTACGTGCCGCCCACAGACCAGCATGCGACTGTCTATCTACAGATTATCAAGAGTGTTGTACGTCCGATATAGCACTGGCAGTGCGTGCCGCTCTTCATTGTTGGCTGGATGCGCGATGGCTGGCGCGGGCACGACCGACCTCTTTTCGTTTCAGTGACGCACGCGAGAATTGAGACACGGGTGATAATTGTATCGAAAATGAAAACATCATGTCGGTTGGACGTCGCTGATAACTAACTTACGCGAAAAGACAAATAACCAATTTGCTTTTGCTAGAAATAACACAGAATTAATGTACATCATCAGTTCTTTGTTACATTGGCAATTACTCCTTAAGCGTTACTAGCCGGTTAATGAATCCTTAATTTATAATACATTTAATCGTGAGAAAAGTTAGTATTGAGTATTTTCTATATATTTTTTGTGTTCATGCAAAATACAATAGAATTGTCTCATGAACTGGGTATGTTGGTAGTTTGCCAAAGACTCACGGTGCAAGTATGGATGTTCTGAATAAGCAGTGGAGAAAATGCGATGTACACAAGCGAACAATAATAGTTCATGTGCACTGGTCCTATGTGGCTTCACAGAATCCCCTCAGCAAGGCTATCACCGATAACGTTATCTTCACTGAGTGGCTGCGCCGATGGCTACTCGCCGTAGCAGCATCTCGGCCATATAAGATTTTTTTAATTAATTTCTGAATTTTACTGCTTCAAGCTTTAACAATAGCCTTATAATGTTTTAGACTTATCTAGCTATATCACAGTACTTTTTCATTTTAACCGTTCTAGTTAGAACAAAGTATATCGCCAACGTTTCAATATGATTTTACAAGATCGGATAATGATATATGAGAAAGAGAAAATATTGTTATAAGTCATCAAATCAAAATATCTTCATGCATACAATTCGTTGATTACAGTTATTTAGCCTGTTCATGTTTATGCATGTGATGGCGACCTCCGTAATTAGAAGTGCATAATGCAGCATCATTAATTATTCAATGGCTGTGTTATTTACCAAAAATGCGATCTCGACTTGTATTATGTACCAACTTTTGGCAACACATCGCCGAGGAGGTTATGGCGGTGGCACTAAACGAAAATGGCAGCAACCCCCTCACTAGCCTGCCCTCGGGAGCAGTGGGCGGCGGCCCGTCCTCCATTCTTCGGAACCTAACTCTACATATAGCCTACCAACCCTGTTATGTAAGACAACTTCTAGTTTCCAACTATGTCTACTAAACTTTTATAATATTAAAAATGTTGTACTATAATTGACATTTATTCTTTGAACTATTTACTTTTTAATTAATAAACTACTGAAACTATTGTGTATGTATACATATTTATAAGATCAATACACCTCGCGTTACAGAATTACATAGTGGCCGGGAACTTTATACTCATAAACTGGCAGCAGCACTCAGGACATGTACTAATTTAGAATAACACAATTAATTGTGCGGAGCGGAAACCGAACCTGCAACATTCTACTCTCGGGCAGGGGCGGAACGGCTACTTCGCAACGAATATAAAAACAAAACACTTGTAATTATAACAACGAGTACAAAAAAGTGATAATATGATAATCGGTAAAGAAGTTTACGTTTCTCTAGGTAAATAAAATATAAATACTTAACTAAAACAATAATTTTTCCTGCACAAATTAACTAATTTGAATTATTTATAATAAAAACGGTTAGGAAAAATAAAACTGTAGCAAAAATGAGAAATGCACTCCACTAAGACATACTTACATTTTGTTGCCAAGTTTGGTCCAAATGTTCTCAATATCTCTTTACTTGTTTCTACTATATATTGTAATAATAACATGCCAAGTGGGATCCAGTTACTATTATTACTCTTGGAGTGGAATTTTTTTTAAATTGAGGACTAGTTTCCAAGATTACCCACATTTTCCGGCTAAATTTTATATTTTTCTGTCTTAAAATGGTTTTTTTGTATATTTCATTCGATCTTCAAAGTTTTAAATAAAAATACTATTATCAAAATTAGACGGTTTTGTGGCACCTTATACATAAGTTACACAATTTTGGTCATATATAATAAATACATCAAATTGATAATTTCTTTCACCGCACTGGTTAAAAATAGTCTTAAAAAATTGTTATGTTTTTTTCTGAAAAGAGATATCCTAATTTTATTGAACAGACTACCTTAAGATGGATATTAATGATCCATTAATACAAATGACAAGGCTCAAATAGTTTCATTTTAATTTGAAACGTTTTTCCATTGCAGCTTTATCTTGAACGCTGTCTCCATGTTTTCAAAGTTAACTAAATCCATATGTTCTGAGAAAATTAGCCTACGGACTATATATATATTGCATCCTATTTATGATAGAGTTAAAAATTAAACTGCTCTTGTGACGCCTGCTTTAATACCGAGGCAATATCTGATGGTATTTGGACGGTGAGAGGTATTTTCTTACACCTAGCTAGCTATCATCTTATTATAAATCTATAGTCATAAGAAATCATTACTTTCGAGACAGTATTCTAGGTAAACATGCTTAACAATCAATGGCCATTGTCACTTAACATCATGGACTTGTGGTCGAATTGACCCATTGTAGATAAAAAATACATATTTTATGCAAAAATAAAATGTCTACTGATAATTATCATTAGTCAACCTCAATATGAAACGAGATAAACCAATTTAAATAATTTTTAAATGTTATTGTTAGCTTTATCTTGTAACGCAAAGTTAACTATTGTCAGCCCAGTAGTTAATATCCCGGTAATTCTCATGCATTGTTATTCAATCATTAATAATTTATGTGTTTTTGATTTATAAAATAGAAAGAATATATTCTGATCTACCTGCCTCAAATATCCCGTTAATTTGCATAGGTCATTCCTTCATTTAACATTCCGCATCAGCCATCAAAACATTAATTTCTCAATATATCGAAATTCATTTAATAATTTCGTCTTAAACAAAATCTTGTACATACTGTAAATTATTAAATGGCAAGAAAAATTTGTTAATATTTTGTTGATATAATAATTATTTACACTTATTGAATAGTTTTATTTTTGACAAACATAAGAAGTTTTAAATTTTTGTTACGACTTCTGAAATTCGGATCAAAAAGCTAATAAAAGTGAGTTCTGTTTGCTGTTAGTGATTCATAAGCTGATTGTTTTTATTTTTTACTTTTCGATATGGTTAAATCCAAAAAAATATCTATAATAGTCTTGTATTGTAATAAACAGTTTGTAAAATACATCTCGATGTATTTTACTAAATAACATTCTAGGACAACTTTATAGCAAGGCAAAAAATGGTACTTTTTCTAGTTAATCGTTGTTTAGAAATGCTATTTAACAATATATTTTGGAAAGCTGTTTTTACTCCACTTTACGCACTGTTTTCTTTTATACTGCGGAATATTTAACCATTTTTTTTATTTGTGTTGAAAAATAAGTTTCGGTAAAAAAATGTCTTGATTATCGTATTAATTGTAAATAATCCGTAATTCCACATATAAACTTTATTAAGGTTAAAAGAGCATCTTTAACCATAATAACTGGGCGCATCTACCAATATATAGTTCAAACATTACCAGTATCAAAATGACACATCGAGTATCCGCTGACTTGACAGTAGTATACGAGACTCAGAGAAATGTTACTTCAACGGAAAATCGTGACCAGTGATGACCATTACCACCATTCCCAGAAACCGGACTTTAACTTCTTTCAATTAATGTCGTCATAAGAATGACAATCTAAGAAGTTTGAGAGGTTACAGTAAGCAGGCAAACTATGAGAATAATAAAACAGCGTGATTTAATTTAGTTTGCAATCATAAAAATTGGAACGACGAAGCTCGGGGTTAAGTTCTATTCACAGATGAGTTCAGATTTAGGTTAAAGACGATAGAATCATTAAAGTGTGGAGATGCTTGGTTAAGGAGTATGGTCAGTGACAAATAATAAGAAAAAAAACTTATTGGACGAGGATCAGTTGTTATGAGGAGGTATTTCAAAGAAAACCAGGACGAGATTCCATTTTTTGAGCATAAATAATAACAACAAGTGTTTTTACAACAGATTTTGAAGGAACTTGTAAAGCCATTAAGCACATATGTTAGGCATAATACATGCATCCGTAATTAACGAATTATTAACAGACGTTCGTATCATTGTCATGAAAACTTAAAAGAACATTTATAAGATATGTTAATAAGACACATTACGAAAAGACATCCTGCCGAACCCTTCCCCTCTTCCTCTTTAAAGCGCATTATGTACGAAATGCACTTTTAAAAGAATGGAAAGCAATCTCTAAATGTTTTATTGATAATTTGATTTCGGGTACATTAAGGAAACCGGAAATAGTATGAAAAGCTCGTGTGGGCAACAGTAAGTATTGATTATATTATACGACAGGGTCTTTTTCTAAACATTTGTGAAAAAACATATCAGACACGAAAATATTTTTTTTTAATTTGCTTAATATACTTTTTCAAGTATGAGGTTTAAACTGTCGCGATACAAGCATAATTGTAATTAATGAAGTTAAATGTTAAAAATCCATGATGTTTTGTTTTCTAGATACTTTAGTGTACATCTGAAATAATTGTGTTTTTTTATGGATTATCATCCCGCTTCCGAAAATTTGTTAATCATTTAAAAATAAAGGTTAAAGACAATTTTTTTTTTGTTGAAGTTATCTAGTGGTATGAATTTCTAGACACGGAGGGTACTTCCCACTACGAACTGCAAACAACATTTTAAAGGTTGAAAGTTTTCTGTGATAATCATAATCGTAGGACACTTGTTACCTAATTTGTCGAATCTCCATGGGTTATGTAAATCACTCGAAACGTCGAAGTATCAAGGAATTAAATAAATGCAATAAGCCCGTTAAATTTAGTTTAATCTAAAATGTGTCATATTGTGTAAATATAGTAAAATAATAATAGCAACAGTAAAGTTAAATAATAAGTTAATAGAAAGAACGGCGGTCTAGTTGACGGCAGCTTAACTGGCGAATTGTAAAATTGTACCTAAAATAGTAGGTGTGTTGTCGGAAACCGCCTAGGTAGGTACTACCGTTTCTCCCAATTTTGCCGCTAAACAGTAACTTGAAAACATTACTGTGCTCTGGTTTGAATGGCATTGTAAACTAGTGAAATTATTGGCGTAACAAGACTTAATACTTTATGTCTCAAGACCTCGAGCGTAATGTGGTGGTGTGCATACCAGCGCTTTTGTTACGAGCACCGATATCACTTACCATCAGGTAAACGCCTTGCTCGTCTCCTCGCCTCGAGATGAACAGAAAACAATTTCAAACTGTTAGAATGTTTATCGCATTGAAACTAAAATGTGAATAGACTAAAATATTTATTATGTGATGCGATTTAAAGTGTGCGAACAAAACGTAAAAACTATCGCTGTATAAGTAAGTAATGATAAAAGCGTTACATTGAACATATCCCATCTCAGCGGTGGCCGCAGCCACGGGTCCCGTGTGTGTGCTTCCTATGCGTGTGTAGTGCAGGATTCTGTCCGGCGGTGCAGCAAAACGAGAAAAAGCATACGCCAGCTGCAATGCAGCTGCCGTCGCCGCTCCGCGCGGCGCAGAGGTGCGCTCCAACAATCTCGGAGCGACACGCGAATTATTCAACCGTCTAATGCAGGTGTTGCTTTTAGATGTCCGCTGACTTTGGATGTAGTTACGATCCTATAATTACATATCTTATCTACACCCAATGATAATTTTAAAATATTGACGAAAATTGTACAACTTTTTTAAAATTATACTATAGGATTTTGTTGGATTATATACTTGCTATTTGACATTATAATTTTCTCTCAACGATCGCAAATCTACAGACAAACCCAAGACATGGAGAAGAAATTTAAAGTTAAATGTATGTGTAACACTCACACACATGCACAAGTGTGTGAGTGTCAAGTGACCGATGACGATATCGAAAAAGAAGCGAAGAGTAAAAGAAAAATAAGGTATGCCAACACTACCACTATTTGCAAAATTACTAGGTAGTTAGAAAGAGGTAGTATTATTTATTGATTACTTTTCTTTTGTAATAATTAATACCTTTAAATATTATATTAAAAGCATGTATTTTATTTCAGACACGCGAAAAAATATGTCTTTTGTGTCGTGTTTTTGCACGTACCTTTTAGGTTGGCATAAACGTCGTTGCTGCAACCTTTAATCGTGGTAACGACTTCATGTTTTACCTCAGCACGCTACCGATTTAATGTTAACAAAATTACAGCTAAAGAAGGGTTCGAATTAGTAAGGTACGTATATTTTTTAAGGCGACAAATATTTGATTTATTGAATTATAATGTACTAAGTATTCAAGTTACTGGAAATTGTTCGTCTTATAAATACAAGAGCAACATGATGCTGATTTTTAAACCGCTCCAAAGACCATCAAGGAGACCTTGTGATTACTTTTCTTTGTTTGATTTGACTTTCGGATTCCAGAGCGAGCAATTGTTAACGTCACTAAAGGTCAACCATCCAAATAGGGTCAAACTGTCCAGAGCTGACCTAAAAGCAACATCTAGCCAAGTTCTACGACTACAGAACAGCAAATTTTTCAAATAGCGTGATTTTGAATTCATTGGAATGGCCTTGTTTGTATCATAGGTCGCGAGGTGCTGAGGAGGTGACTATTTTGATTTAATTCGGGGTTGCTGTTTTAGAAAAATATATCGAAATATTTTGTTTTTCTCCGGTATAATTACAATACCATTTTAGTTAAAAAATTCTCGTTTTTTTTTTTCATTTTTAAATGATTATTACTAAAGCATTTTTGGTATAAATATATAAGTCAGTGGTTAATCCTTTGGGCTGGAGGAATTGCAATTTCTTTTGTAAGAGTTTCATTATTTTATGAGTTTAAAAATTTTTTAGAATGACCACCTATACCACATTGTTTTATTTCTTGTAACAGCTTTCTGTAAAAGCTTTAACTTGTTTATTGTTGCAATAAATCAAATTCTCTAAAAATACATCAAGCACGATTAATTATTTAAAAATTACAATTACTGAGAGAGCACATCTTTAATTTCTAATTAGTGTTTAGCAACCGATTTATGAGACCCAGAGTATGACCGAACATGCCAATCTTCGACCTCATTGTCACTTAACATCAAGTAATATTAGGCTCAAGTGTTAGCCCATTGCCAATCAACCTTTTCACCTAGATATAGAAATAACGGATAGTTTATATCTCATTTATTTCAGGAGCTTAAAGTAATGGGAGAAAGTAAACTATAGCAATTACATTTTAAAATGACATATAATACTATTTCAATATCATGATTTATAAATATTTTTAAATCGCTTGTTTAATAAAGAATTTTTGAAAATATTCCTTTTAATGTAATAATAAGGAAAGCCCAGAAAATAATCAGGTATTACTCATGCTAATATGCTGCTTAGGTTACAATGTTTTTTTTAACTTTGGAAAGGTCTTCAATATACAATATGTAAGAATACGGAGGACCGTAGGCGCGGCCTTCGAGACCTTCATCCAAACCGTACAAGGACGTCCGAGGTTAGTCTATGCCTACCAAGGTATATTTGTAACTATGTCCACGGATCTATTATTTGAAACCATCCAAATGTAGAAATCATATTTTTATTTTATATGTAATTATATTCATTTATAGAGAGTAAGTAATGAAACAAATCATGTTCACTGCAATTGGTTCATTGTAAGAGTCGAAAGTTCAAAGTCAAGTTCACTGTGAAGTAAAGGTCTTTAATAAGAGATTGACTTAAGTTATACTAAGCAAAACTGCTGCTGTTACATCGTTTAAGGGGTCAGTCCAAGATTGAAAGCGCAACTGTATTGGTCTAAGAAAGTGAGTTAGAAGCCTAGATATGTGCTTTTTGGTTAGTGCGTATTTGCTATTAATTATTAGGCCTGTCTGCACTACAAGGCTAAAGCAGAGAAAGGGACATTCCAATGATGTTTAGTTAACACTTCTCTCAGTATTGTTGAAGCAAGCGTCCATTAAAGACGGTAATTTAGTTTTTCGACGGCCTCAGCATAAAAGCAGTAGATTTAGCAAATCCTAGTTGGAAGTCCCGGGTCGACCACTCCTGTAGGGAGCGCTACCACCCCGCCTGTCACCCACCCCCAACTTTCACTCTCTCGTGCGTCGGGGATCTCGACCCCGGCTACAGTAACGTAACACTGTTAACTTCACAAGCAGATTTAGTCCTAACCGTTATTGAATTAAGTACGAGAATCGCGTGGAATACAATTTTGCGACGACGAGCTCTTTCAATGATGTGCCTGAAGCGTAATAAGTGATGTAGCTACGATCAGGAAATTTAACACGTATTCGCTTACGCTAGGAGCGAGAATCGTTTGAAAATGTTGTTAGCACGCACCAAACGTGCTGGTGAAGACGACTCCGGACGACCAACGCCGGATCCCTCGTCAGCCGGTAACTTGTACCTATGCCGGCGTATTTCGTGGTAAATAAATATACGTAATATCTTAGTTACGGAATAAGAATTACTACCATTATTTTTGTAATCGAAAATTAATGTATGCATCCATTTCAAACCACGCATACCACAAACAATTTCGTAAGTGCTACAAACAATGGTGTAGAAGCATTCGAGTTTGCAAGTTTATATGAGTAAATCATGTTTTCACTTACTGTTATATCTTTAATAATAAAGAATAACAGTGCGTAGAATGCAGAAGGAATCTTCAGTTTGGAAAAAATATCTGATTTTGTTAACGACTCGGTAATTCTGTTCTTTTTTATGTGTCATTGTCAACGACAAAGAACTTTGCGGAAATCACGACTGTTAGGAGAAACAACTAAAGGTAATCAATGCAAAGCAAGGCCTCAGAAGATGCTAAGAAACACGCTCAATGTTAATTTGATGTGTACATGTCTATGCATCATCTAAAATGGATCTTACCACTCTTGGATGTAACGGTTATTGTCGAAATCGTAACAGAGCAAAAACGTGTCACCGCGTAAGGTACCAACACTACGGCCCATACGTGATGTGCTTGCTATATAAAAGACGCTGTAGGTGTTGATGTATATACAGGCTACATACAGCTACAGCAAATAGCAACGACGCAAGAGCATAGCACAGACAGAGCAGAGCCCGAGGTCGGGCGCGCCCGCGTCGCCGTCGAGCCGCCACCGCTGCGACCCTTACGCCACTGGCGATAAGGCGCAGAACGCCGCGCTCGCTCGCTGACCTCACCGCCGACAAATAATAAATATGTAACGCTGATAAAACCACAGAAGCGTTGACCGGAAAGTATTTAGGGATTCTCTTTTGGCGAAAACTCGACAGGTCATCGTGCTCCGGACGACGGTCGCCACCTCTTTCGAGGACGGTGGTGGCGGCCACTGGTTATTTCTGGAAAGACTGGATCAGGCCGAAATAGTTCGGTACCGGCCGTTACTGAAGTAGTGTGAAAGAAGCAATAAGGTCGTATGTCGTTTACGATACATACCTGTACGATGAGGGTGTCGGAGTCGCGCGTGTCAGTCGAACAGCACTCAGGACCGTGGCGCGCGGCTGACTGAGGCGGGTCGCGGGCAGCAGCGAGCGTCGTCGCGGCAGCAGCGGCCCCCCCGCGCCCGCCACCGCAGTTTAGTTCAGCCCAGCTCAGCTCAGGTCAGGTTAGGTCAGGTTAG
>DWLS01005858.1:0-12246 GCA_018246255.1 Pachliopta kotzebuea | reverse complement strand
GGGCCAGCCGGTAGGTTCCTCTTCGCTTCACCGCGGGCGACGACCCCGCGGTTACTAGAGCCCCTCCGCCACGACAAGGCGGGAACCAGTTCGAGGGGAGTTTAGTTCGTCCTACTTAAACACTTACATGTTCAATTATCTGCTTTTTTTATGCAGTGTGATTACTTTAAAAAACTTTTTACCATATTAAAATTAACTATGAAAAGTGAAAATTATTTTTATTTTTAGCAGCTTTCGAACCTCTGCGATTACGCACGTGCTAAAATATTTCTGTAAGTTCTGGAAAATTTCTAAATAACACGCTTTAGAAAATAATACTATTAAATTATTAAATAAAGATTTGATTTTTGTAGACTTCTTAAGCACATATCATATTTGTTTAAAATAAAAAGAGGACATTTTTTCATATCAATGCAGTTTAAACAATTATTCTTGTAAAAAATATTTTTTTGTTCTTTAATTTCCATTAATTTAATATACTTTGTGATTAAAAAATAAAACAATGTAGACCAGACAGCGATTTTCGTTTTAATAAAGTACACGAGGTGTATGTCCGAAATATCTTTTTTCTGCTGAAATTATTTAAAAAAGTACCAGTATCTTTGCAGATTACGCCATCTTACACGAAGTGTGTAAAATTTTTTGAAGTTACATTATACCATATGTTGTTTATACCAATGTTGTTTTCATTGCCACTAATAGTCCTGTCACCCTCACACCTAGTATCAAAATTACCTAGTACTTACCACGTTTAATAGTTCGAACCCATTTGCTATGTGTTAACGACTGTGTAATCCGAAAAGCCGTTTTTTCATTATAAATTCATACCCCGTTAACACTTTTAACAGAAATGTAAGAAAATAGCAATTAAATAATTTCAACAGTATTTTTTATCTGTCGAAATCGTTAGTATTGTTCTTACAGCGTATGGAAATAAAATACAGAAAGAGTAAAATAAAATAAAAAGAAGAAAAGGAAAGTTAATGACCATATAAATTGGCTATTGACAATTTACGTAGTCATTAACTTTTCCTTATCTTCTTTTTATTTTTCATATACATAGATCATATGTTCTTAACGTGCCCTTCCGTTTAGTGGAGGTGTGCGGTCAGTTCGTTATATCTTACCCGTCTCTTGCGAAGCGAAATAGGTCACATAAAAAGAATTAATATTTATTACCTCTTATTGTGCTACTATTCCGTCGCAACTGTTATTATTCACATACGCTATACAATTTCACTGCATCTCAAACCTGTTATGCCGAAATAACTACCAGTATCTAGCAAAGTAAGAGCGACTTGATAGTTACCGTAGTAATAGCGTTTAATTTAAAACCTCATTAGCCATTAACAACTAAATAGTCGTTAAATAATCGTATACTTTTTTTAAATGTAAGAAAAAAGTTGCGTCAATTTTTTTTATGCAATCATTCCTATCAATTTTATCTTAATTATATTTTTAACCTCTATTCACATTACAGAATAATATTAATACCTTAAATTAGTAAATTTAGTTTCGATTCATTTAGGTTTTTTTATTACCAATATATGATGTATCTTTCTGATCCTATTTAAGAGAAACTTCAGAAGATATAATAGAAATTTTAATTTTTTACTTGCACATTGGCACAACACTTCGCGTTACTATCAAAAGTTGAATAAAAAAGTGATATAGATATTTAAAGTTATCTATTTGGTGTTGTAAAGACTTGTTTGACGTTGACATAATAATAGTCTTTTAGTTCTTGAAATGAGAGAGATAAAACCCATAGTTTGAACAATATTTTAAATCAAAAGAGAAAATGTTTACCATGATATATACATTTTTTACTTAGTAATTTATTTACTTCAAAGGACAAACAAGTACATTTAAATAATGATTTTTTACGAACGTTTTTGCCTGTGGCTTGGTCACATAAAATTATCTCGAGTGATAGCAATGGTTTCTGTTATTCTTTTTATTGTGCCCCTATTTACACATTATTATTTATCTAAGGTAATGTTATTTTAATTAATTGATTTATTTTTTGTTTTAATGCAATTTCAAATGTATAAAATTAATATGTGAGATAAATAATTAAGCCAGTAAGTAATAAGCTATATAATATATAAGACACTAAACTGTCTTGAACATCACGTTGGCGCCGGCCTGTGGAGTCATAAAGAAACATTTTTCAGCTCAGTAGTATCAAAAGTCCCAAATTTCAAAAAGAATATAACTTTTCAAGTACAGGAGGGTAAAATTTTTTTGTGATGGTACTCCCCTACATAGCTTATGTAAAGGAGAATACAGTGTGGTGGTTAACTGATGATAACAAAACGGAGTAGACATTAGTGATTGTGAATAGTCACAATAACTAATCATGGGAAAGACACCACTGACCACATCACTTAACAACAGGTGGTATTGTAGTTAAGTATTAACCTTTGTGAAATAAAAAAAATCTTCATTTAATTTTTAAGTATAGAATGGCATGTTCTGTTTATCTTTTAAAAACAAAAAGCTTTAAAAATTCGTTATTTAAAAATCACACTACATTTTACATTTTAGTATGAATCAGCATCTGTTAACTTAGGAAGTAAATCAATGCGAAATACTTTAGAAGCTCTTGGAGATGTGTCGGTGATGAATTTGGTGGATTTAAAGATAAGAATTGAAGAAATGCTCAGAATTAAGGTATATGTTGTTTGAGGTATTTGGTAGTATTATATGATATTTAAATTAATAGTGGGTAACCAAATATATATTGCATTAAAATATTCAAATAAAAGGTATTCTGGAAAGAAATGTTTAGGAGGAAAGTTAAAATGGGAACAGGGACTTTTTTCAAGAGAAACTTATTTTAGAAATTGTATTAACTGTTTGAATATGGGGTTTGGTACAAATGGTAATAAATATTATTAATGCAACACAAATTTCTTATATATTAAATGGTGAAATGGTGAAAATTACATTATTTTTTCAGTTGTTATTATAATTAATAACAACTGAAAAAATAATGTAATAATAATATGTACATTCAAAATATTGTGAGAAACCAAAATATCTTTGTTTCTCTGTTTTTTTTTATTAATATTATGAAATATTTAAGCTTATATTTTATTTAATGATGCAACAAGGTGGAGTCATATTATTCTGATGGTAAATGATGCTCATGCCCAGTGTCCAGTTTTATGTATATTATTATGCATTTAAATAATGTTATGAAGTTTTTATTTTGTTTCAATAGGCTTCAGTATCTACAGAACTTCGAGAATTAGAAGAAAAACGTGGTAGACTTCAACAAGAGGCAGCTGCAGCAAGTGCTAAGGCTGATAATGTTAAAACTGAATATGCCAGAGCTACAGCAGAATTGCAGCGTTTACGTGTCTCTGCTGATCAAGCACGCCTTGCTCAATTAGAGGCAATCCGTCGTGACACCCCAGAACTTGCTCCACCAGCACAAATACTTCCGTCATTACCACCATCTGTCCTTCCTTCTATAAATTACTCTCTAGAAATTCATTGTCGTATGCATTCTTGTTTTGATTATTCTCGCTGCTCATTAACATCAGGATTTCTTATTTACTTTTATGACCCAGATATTTATTCTCCCCTGGCTGGTGCAGAGGTGGATGGCTTTCTCAAGACAACACTTCGTCAGACTCTCGGTTATAATTCCCATCTTACGCAAAATCCCAATGAAGCATGTTTATATCTAGTTCTTGTTGGGGAATCATTTCCTTTTGAAAAAGCATTGTAAGTCTTTTTTTTTTAAATTTTGTTACACATAAATGTTCAGCAACTATTTTTATGTTATTATTACAGATCAACATCAGAACCTTTCAAATTGATGTTAAATGAAACTGCAATAAAAAATTTACCCTACTGGGGAGGAGATGGTCGTAATCATGTACTACTTAACTTAGCAAGACGTGAATTGTCGGTGGGTTCAGGTGACGCTTTCTTTGGAGCGTCGGTTGGAAGAGCTATGATTGCACAATCTACATTTACATTACAACAGTTTCGCCCAGGGTTTGATTTAGTTACTCCGCCTGCACTTGGTCCACCAGGTGGAGATGTATGGGCAGATTGCGCACCCATGGTGCCAGCAAGACGGAAGTATCTTCTAAGGTATGTTATTTATTATTCCTTTTGTAAATATGTTTTGAAGTTTTGTTCAATCAAGTACAAAATTTAGTTTTCAGGGCTCACAATCTATGGTTACTTCAAAAAACAAAGACAATGATACCTTCCTAATAGGTTCTCTAAAGAATATGGCTAGTTCTGCACCTGCCTCTGATTTATTCTTTCTACAATTTGAATGTGATCCACCTGTTGAAAAGCGTTTAGTCATTTCTATTGGTGATTGGTCGTTGTGTGGAACTGATAGATCAAGACGATCGGTGTTGCGAGATTCTACTTTTGTATTAATATTAGCTCCTGGTGATAATAGTTACGCCAGTACAGCATTATTGCAAGCAAGATTATATGAGGCTTTACGTTCTGGAGCGATACCTGTGCTTCTCGGCGGGGATAGAAGTCGATTACCTTACGATGAGGTGCTTGATTGGCGCCGCGCAGTAATATCACTGCCCAAGGCGCGGGTAACAGAACTGCATTTTTTGCTTCGAGCATTACCCGATTCCGATTTGTTGGTATTTAGAAGACAAGGCAGAGTTTTGTGGGAACGATATTTAAGTTCCGTGCAGGCCAGTATGGACTCTTTGTTGGCGATACTACGTATGCGCTTAAATATACCCGCGCAACCAGCTTCACTCATGATGGGGGTACCAGTATTTAATGACTCTTTCTCACCACCGAAGTTGGAACCTCCTGCAGTGGACACAGAACCTGAAGAGACTTTAGGTCCTCTCGAAGCTCCTTATGCAAGTCCAGCATATCGTCGGAATTATTCCTTAGCACTATTGCACGGGTATGAGATGTGGAATGATTGGGGTGAGCCTTTCGCTCTCTATCCACAATTGCCCTGGGATCCGCCAGTGACTTCTGAAGCTAGATTCATGGGTTCCGCGGCTGGTTTCCGCCCGATAGGCGCTGGAGCTGGTGGTTCTGGAAAAGAGTTTAGTGAAGCTTTGGGCGGCGATCGGCCAAGGGAACAGTTTACTATTGTCATACTTACCTATGAGCGAGAAACAGTATTGTCAGCAGCACTTGCCCGGCTTCGTGGGTTGCCCTATTTAAATAAGGTTTGTAAATATTGTATTAAAATTTATGATTTATTATCATCTGTCGTATTGTTCGCCCTGTAAGGACTTCTTTCATAACAGAGTCATGGCCATTTATCCCTCATGGCGGCCAAGAGCCGAGTGACACATAGTTTTCCTCCTTAACCTTTGTTAGTTTTATTACAACAAAAAGAATGCGCAACTAAACTTATTTTTCAAAATAAAAAGAATTTTTTTAGCAAATACATAATATTGATATCGGGTAATGCTCTAGTCATCTTCTTCTTAACGTACCACTCCGACTAGCGGAGGTTGGCGGTCACTTCACCAGTTTTACAGTCTCTTACAAGGCGAAACACTTGAGCAGCATTCGCAATAAGTGCTCTAAGAAACACATTTAATGAGACATCTTACGAATACACAGATTTATTCTATCCTTTTTTTTTTAACGCGGGGGAATCCTTTTACGGACGTTCAGCCGGTGCCTTGGGTGGGCCCGTAGAGGTGTGTGGGACTCGGCCTGGGCGGCCCCTACCCACTAAACCTACCGCCAAAGCCATCAGCCGTTATGAATGGGATGCCCCGGATCTGTCAGCGACAGGGCACCCCAACGACCGTCCGGTCCCTGCAGAGTCCGGACTTCTCCCTCTAAAGGGGGACTTCTCCGGCTAATAGAGAAGTCCCAACGACGCCGAAGCATTGGCATGGCCAGGTACCCAGCCTGGCCCACTTCGGGTTACGGGGGCAGCAGGAGAACGCGTTGATACCGCCTCCTGCGCCTCTCGATTCGCCGCCTGCGGAGGGAGGAAGCCCCTGGGTTATCCTCCCTGGCTGGCTCGTCGGCCTCCTTCTGGGACACGACTGTCTCGCAGACGGAGGCCACTGCCGTCCAGGACCTGTCACTCGCGAGCATCGCGCGAACGAGGCTCGGGAGCGGCAGGTCCACTCCACCGATAGCAGATGCCAGATCGAGGCGCTGCACGGCCCATCTCGGGCACACCTCGAGGGTGTGCTGGGCCGAGTCCACCGCAGCTCTAGAATCGTGGCACCGCTCATCGACCTCTCGGTGGGCTATCCGGCACAGGTACTTACCGAAGCAACCGTGCTCGGTCAGCATCTGTGTCAGACGGAAGGTGAGAGGTTTGTGCTTTCGGCGCATCCACGCCTTCAGGACCGGACGCATAGCACCCGTCGTACGGACACCGTACGGGTGGTGCGCCAGGTCCTCCTCCCACCTCCGGCATAGCGCCGCCTCTCCTAGCCGACGGATCCACTGGATCTCCTCTGGCGTAAGATTCTCTCCGCGGGCCCTCCTATCCGAGACATAGGTTGACACCTCGGCGAGAACCTCCGCCACGAGCTGCCATGGCGGATCGCCGGCTAGCGCGGTGGCTGCCGCCTATGAGGCCGGTCGGTACCCCCGAATGACCCTGACCGCGGCGACCCGCTGCGTTTGACGCAAGCGGGTCTTATCGTCGCTGGTCTGGCCACCCGCCCACATGGGGGCCCCGTACGTGGCCATACTCCGACAGACCCCGGAGTACAGCCTCCTGCACGCCGCACTGGGTCCTCCGAAGTTCGGGAAGAGTCTTCCCAGCGCGGATGCCGTCCTCGTGACCTTCGGCATCAACTGCGTGGAGTGTCTGAAGGACCATCCTCCGTCTAGAGTGAGCCCCAGATATTTCATCTTCGGGCTCACTCTGACTCTCTCTCCCCCTTTTCGGAGCGGACCCTTTGCCCCTTAGCTTTTCCCACCCCGTTTCGGTGTCGGAACCGGAGCCGGAGGCGGTGCCGACGAGACCTAGAACAGCTTCTTGCCGTACCTCAGCTCAGACTCCGACAGCGACGTCACGGAGACACTGTCCAGGAGCTTCTGGCTCCTGCTGCCTCCTGCTCCTTCCTCGCCGCCTGCGTCTCCTCCCTCGAGACCTCTCGGTGTCCTTGCTTCGGCCTTCGCCGGATTGATTCTATCTTAATTTATATTTATAGAATTACTACGTACAGCAGATCATTATGCTTTTCAATAACATTAACAGTTTTCTCTTTGTGAAAAATAGTGAGGAATAATGAATGACAAAAAAGAAAATGTGTTAATTACATTACGGTCACGCTGTTCCTCGTTTGCAATTAACTTGCCGCTGAATGAATAATAATGTAATAAATGCTAGTCTGAAAAACGCCGTTTCTCCCACTGTCAATTTTACTTTATATCTATATCGAAACACGGACAGAAAAATCATAAAATATCTTTATGTATTATTTTATGCCCTTTGTATAATATGAACTTTGAAGATATTAATGGCTTTAACTTATTGTAAGAAAAAATTAATTTACCGGAAAGAGGGTTCTGTATTATTTCAGAGAAGACTCATATTAGTTAACCGTTATTTTAATACACTTTTGACCGATTTACTGATACCCAATTTTACTGAAAATTTATCTCAGGTCACCGGCTTTTGTTTTGTACAATAATTGGATGTGGAAGTAAAACAATAAAAATATACTTTAATAAATATTATTTATTATTCAACTTTTAATATTACTTTTTCTTTAATGGTAAAACTTTACTTTTAATGGTACACAGCTTTTACAAATATATCGAGTTTCGCTTCGTTTTCCCTTTGAATAGCATCATACACAGTATCATATTCACAGGTACCACAATTTGATTAAAAATCACTCGGACAATCTGATAAAGCATCCGCGTACAATTCATTGAAAGATTCTTCATTACGTTCCGTCATCGTTTTTTTAAATTTTTTTACTCGTGGCCGGTCAGCAACGTTCGGCCATAAAAACACGAGTTAACCGGTCAACAATATGTTAACATTATCTGTCAAATTAAGCAGGTATTCAAATTTTGGCTAACTTTCGGTTGGTGGACCAGAATCAAAAGTACACAAAAAAAATTGTCCTGGAATACTTTTACTTCAATGAAGACATCAAGTATATACACCATTAAGCTACTTGGTGATGGTTAAGAACCATCTTCGTACTCAACTCAATATTAATGCCAAATTTTATTTTGACCGGCCTTATTGTTCGGCCAGGGCGCGACTATATCGAAATTCGGATACACACATCCATACATTCACTCATTCACACACACTTTGCTTAATCATAGTTAATGCAAAATTAACAATAATTGTACTATAGCGGAATTTGGATATTCGTTTAAAGTTAATTTTATAAATTGTTTACGATAATAAATAGAACACCGATTCTCACTCTCTTTGTATACAAAGAGAGTACGTACATTTTATAAAATGTTTGACGTAAATTTGTTTAATTATTAATAATTAAATAGCCCTAGAATTCTTAATACAGTCTATTATGAATTATAATTAATATATTTAGTGTTGAGTCACGATTCATTTTTTTGCACAAAGACACTCTTTTACAACAGGTTAACAATAACAGAAAGGTATTTGCAGAATTATTGTTATTGGACACCTCCAATAGTCATTAGTTGATGGGGCATAAACGGTGAGGCCGTGGGTGGAGGTTGAGCCTGTTACAGCCTAGAACATACTGGTTTTCGATGTGGTTAGTGGGAACGCAATAATTTTATTATGGCAGCAAATTTACAATGTGTAGGTGGTGGCTAGCTCGAAATCGAACCAGTGACCGTTTTGTGTCAATTCATCAGCACAAGGAATATCTCGACTTGTACGTTGCGCTCGTCATAGTTAAGTTCGATTTGCACCTACTTGTCAAGTCTTATTTACTATGACAATTTCATAGGTAAAGACTTAATATGTTTATTTGATAACATTCGTTTGGTACGTAGGTGGTGGTTGTGTGGAATGGAGTGACGCCTCCAACGCCAGCGCAGGCGTGGCCGGACTGCGGTGCGCCGGTAGCTGTGGTGCGCGCTGCTCGCAATTCTCTCAACAACCGTTTCCTGCCATACCACCTCATCGAAACGGAGGCCGTGCTATGTGTCGACGATGACGCTCATCTAAGACATGATGAAATTGTCTTCGCTTTTAGGTGAGTTCATTGAAAACTAGATACCAATGTAATCAAAAATAAGAAACATTTGTTATCATTATTTATTGACACCTCATATCAAGCGATTATTTTATCCATTAAAGGTGATGGTATCACATGGCGCTTATTCCCATGAAACTTAAAAACTAAAATCTCGTTATCCCAGTATTTTGAAATAAGCTTTTTAAACTTGATTACTGTATAAGTAATACTTCCTCATAACAGCGAGGTGGTAGAAACAGACACTGCTTCTCAGGAAAAGACATATCCTCAGACAGTCTTTATCACTGGACTATCAACGCTGTTTCAAAAAAGAAAACAGTGTTCATGGCGGTGTGTAATGGTTCCAGGGTAATTCTTTAGTAATTCATAGTTTTTTACTAGTTTTATTAATATACAAGAAGAAAGTTTCTACTTCAAACTATTGCGAATGGTCCAACCTGATAGTATCAGAATGTGTTATATTTAAGCAATAATTATGACTGCTTGCTGAGTATATTCTATGACAATTTATTGTTTTCGAAATTTTAATTAAAACCACTAATTATTAGGAATACATTGTAAAACATTATGCTATTTCTTTAACAGAGTATGGCGCGAGCATCGCGATCGAATTGTCGGATTTCCGGGGCGGTACCACGCGTGGGACTTAAATTTTAATAATGGATTCTTGTATAACTCTAATTATAGGTAATTTTTTTACTACTATAACTTTACCTTATTTAAAGTGTCGCTGATTGTCGTCAATTTTTGCACTGTATTAGTCATCTATAACAGTTAAAAACGCGGACAAGTGATCACTTACACTTATCCATTTTCAGGTTATGAGTTATTTAGTTTTGCGCTTGTTTTTGCTCTCTTGTGATCATTACCATCATCTTAACCGATGAACATCCCCCGCTCTACATATTTTGTAATGTATTCCACAACGTGATATATAGTTGCGAGCTGAGCATGGTGCTGACTGGTGCTGCTTTCTTGCACCGATACTACCTCTGGGCGTACTGGCGTATGCTTCCCGCTGCTATGCGCGACTATGTCGACGAGTACATGAACTGCGAGGATATCGCCATGAACTTCCTCGTCGCGCATATCACGAGGAAGCCGCCCGTTAAGGTGAACTACTAACTTACACACCAAATTTCTTAACCTTAAGCAGATGGTTATAGCATTACAAGATGAAAGTGGCCGCTTACTAGATACAGCTAAAACTTAGTAGGTTATGCATTTAATGCTAGTAAGTCTCTGTTACTGTGATCTTCTGGGTAGATACCACCGCAGTGTCTAATTCCACCGTCCAACATTATTGTTACAAATATTACCGTGTTTTAGTTTCAAAGACGCTGTAGTTAATGAAATTACTGTGATTGCCAGAGTAAATATATTTTCTTTGAAAGCGTCGTACAAGGTGGTGCGTGTATACTATTGAAATTATCGTCACATTGTTATATCGCGTATATTACCATCAAGTGAACGTCTTATAGATTAAATGTTGTTATATTTAATTTTTATGTATTTGATTTCCAAGGAAGCAGTAGCTAAAATTATTGAGATTACATTACGTAACTTTTTGTACGTGAAAACAAATAATATTTTTTAGGTGACATCGAGGTGGACGTTCCGTTGCCCCGGCTGTCCTGTCACGCTGTCCGCTGACGAAACACACTTTCACGAGAGGCATAAATGTATACAGTTCTTTTCAAAGGTAAACTTATACATTGTATGTCATTTTAATACTTTTTTTTACAGTTTACACTGCAGTGTATATTAAAGAATAATAAAAGGTAGTGAAGTGTTTTGAAAATTTTCTTAGCTCGTCCTTAGCTTTAGTGGGCTTCAGTTTAAGATCCTAGAGCTCATCGCGACGCATTGCTCATTACTAGTTATTAGCGATTTTTTTTCAAAGAATAACCCAATTTTCAGGTCATGGGCTATACGCCGCTACTGACGACGCAGTTTAGAGCGGATTCCGTTCTGTTCAAGACGCGCATACCGCACGACAAACAGAAATGTTTTAAGTTTATTTAAGGACCTGCAATGTATTTGCAAGAAGCAACAAAAAATATCTTGTGTGGTACTCGAACGAGTTCATAACCTTGGGATTTAAGCAGTTCTATAATTGTGCGGTGTTAAAACTTATAAACGATTAATTGAAAATTTGTTTAGGTATGATGTGTTCTTATAATCGTTTTACCATTATTACCGTGTAGAAATGTGTTAGACGATGATAGATGTTTGACTATGGCCTCCTTTAATGCAGAAATGAATAAAATTGAGAACTATGTATTACTAATTACCTTTTCTTAAAAAAAAACTGCATCCGGAGAGGTCATGGGTCCTTCTGCTTTTCACAATTGTAATGTTAAATGCATGTCAATGCTATGGGTACGTAGACGGTACCGCCACCTAGTGGGAGCGGGAGCTTTATTACAACATGATTACAGAGAGAGAGGAGGGAATTGATTTTTGATTAATATAAGATAATAGACATAAATTTTATATATTGTAAAAGGAGGCGTTGGATTTTTTTCTTGTAAATATGTGTGGTCAGAGGTAAAATTTTTTTAAGGAAAGAAGGTTTTGCTGCGTAAATTTAGCAAATGTAATTTTAGGTTTGTTGCAACATTTTGTATGTACAATAAGTTCAAAATAACGACTCGTTAAATTTTTTATCCAACGTTGTAAACGAGTTTGAGGTACGGTACCGTTTAAAGGAGAAACCAGTACATACCGAGAATGGCTTTCGATGTTATGCCATTTTCTCCAACTCACTGACAATTAGCGTGGTAGATAAATTATGCTTCACTCTTTCCTTGGGAATGAAAACCCTCCTACGTAGTCGTGAGTACATGAATAGGGATATTTATGATGCACGTAAAGTTTATAACGGTGCTAATTTTGGTAGTGTCGTACCGGGTTCAATTCCAGGCTGCACCAATGAATTTTTCAATTTACGTGCATTTAGTATAATACTAACTAATTTTTTTTTTTTTTTTCGGGTGATGTCGATGCTTTCGGCCACTATTATGGCCGTGAAAGCTTCATCGGATCCTGAGCTCGCGGATCCGGACTCCGCGAGCTAGAA
>DWLS01005857.1:0-12247 GCA_018246255.1 Pachliopta kotzebuea | reverse complement strand
GTGAAATATATTACTACCTAGAAATTCTGTCTCTGTAAACTTGTTTTGTTTGTGGTGACTAATAAATATATTTTTATATATTTTTTTTATATATCAAATATAGCATAATCAAATTATAATTTGAGAAAACCTGTGGTAGATCTCTGGTGCCGGAGACCGTCTAGGTAGGTACCACCGCAGCTCCTATTGCAGTCCACAAATAGTAAAGTGTAAACACTACTTTCTTTCGCTTTGAAGGGTGCTGTATGCTGGTGAAATTACTGGGGTAACGAGACTTAATACCTTATGTTTCATGGCTACTAGCGCAGTATGGTGTAGCCATTTTAACTACCTACCATCCGGTAAGCGGCTTTATCATCTCGATGCCTCGTCGAATAAAATAAAACCCAACATTACTACTAGTTTGGTTTTTGTTTAATTTATTTATCATTTTTTCATTTAACAAATTATACATTAAACATGTATATATGGTATCAGTAAACATTGTATGTTTCTGCTGGCACTGCACAGTTCACACGTTGGTTTTAATGATAGATTGATATCTAGGTACCATTACAGCGCCTACTACTTACAAGCAATTCTGTGTAAACATTATTATGTTTTAAGTGGATATAATCGATTAGGCAATGAGATATGACAATGTAAATACTTCATTGATAATATATTATGCATTATGTAAGATAATATATTAATAACCAAACATATGTATTGACAGTAATTTACGCCGCGAACTCCGGGCCACTAAGTCCAATATTCGATGAGCTGTATAAATAAGTAAAATATATAGTAGCATTAATAATCGAGGTATGTGATGATGATAAGAACGAGTTGATAATTATGTAGATATTTTGTCAACGATCAAGTAATACTAGAATTCACTACACGAGTATATCAGATCATGTCGTAGTCCCCACCAAGTAAACCAATAACAAGTGAATTCAATTTATATAGAAGATGCTAAAAACTGTATACCTTTAATAATTTTGCCGATGTTTAAAGTACATGGATTCTTTAAACATCATATCAAAACAATTAAAAAAATTTACTAAAACATGAATATGCATATTTTGTATATCATTGGTTGAGCAACTTAGTACAATAAGCCAGTACAAAAAACATCTCTTTTATTTTCTTTAGGAAAAACATGAAAAAAATATTCACAGGCGGCAAATGGACCCCTGGATGACGAATTCGACAAAAAAGTCTATGAGTTACAGGATTATTCGGGAGGGGCTACTGCTAACTGTTGCTAACTACTACTAACTGAAGAAATAATAATACGACAACCCCCTTTAATACGAAAAATATATTGCAATACGTATTACAGCAAAATAAAAACTTTCATTACTTCATGTTAGTTTAGTTTGTATAAGTAAAACAAAATGGGACAATATAGTTTAGGTAATGTAATGTAAATTGTATAACTTAACGTGAAACATTTTGTTAATAAAACGTATAGAAAAAAAATGCAATTTGTTAAGAATAATAATAAACAAGCTAACAAAATCGCTATTACACGCGCTCATCGCTTATATAGCTGTCTTGAGTTATAACGTTGGCTGAGCGACAGATTGCCGGCATTACAATAACAAATCGCCGCAGACACGGTGTCGGAGGTTGGCGAACTTTACTGTAGAAATAATGCAGTTATAGAATAATTTCTTGTTGTGGTTTACTATCCAGGGTCCAGTAGATCAAAAGAAACTAAGATCAAAGTGTTAGTTTATATATCACTCATTTTCATTGCACATAAACAATATTTGTTCTCTGCTTGTGAACCCGTGTGGTAGACAAATGAAATAGGTCATTGATATCCAAATCAGTAAGACTTTATTACAAAAATAGAAAATTTAATACACAGGGCAATATAAACACCATAAAACAATGCTTATTTTACATATTTCTTTTCTTCAACTAGTCAATAATATCTACACGAAGTTCACCCGGTAGTAAGTAATATGATTATCTATAACAACGTGGCGCTGATTAAGATGGTATACACAACACCATGATGCACTCATCGATATGAGATAAAGTGTTGTCTCGTGTTATAAAGAAGTGTATTTTTCATGGAAAATAAAACTGATAAATAATTTCTTTGTATTTTAGAACAAATTTCCAATTATAAAGTCTAACGACTTTGTTAAAATAGTTATAGTTGTATTATAACCGAAAATTGGGGACAATAGTCCCATAAGGAAACTATCCAAGGAATGCTGTTAAAAAAGCAATAACGTAGTTAATTTTCACTATCCCCCCGACCGTCGCGGTCTGCAACTGAATTTATGAAGGAATTATTATTGAAAAGGACCCTCTGGCCTTTAGACAAATCGTAGTGTTGCTAAAGGTTGCCGCTTTCTAATAATTTCTATTGAGGGTGAAATTTTGCGGTAAAGGTTTATTATTGACTTCTCAATAATTATTATCATGAATATAATTCCTGAAGGGTATGTCAATTGAATTTCACTTTGGAGATAACTTTAAGGATAGAAAATGTAAGTGTTGATAGTTTACATTGTTGGTTACTGAATTCTTCATTAAGTGTAAATAAACAATATTTTTTTATTCTGATAGATATTAAATCTCATTTTAGTTATCACTTAATTGTTCATAACTTGGACCAAGTTTTCCGCAGCTTTGTTCGCAGCAAACATTGATAAATTATAGCAAATAACAAATAACATGAACAGATCGGACTTTATTTAAAGGCCAGTAACTTTTTTGTAATATATTCTCATTATCATTTCAACCTATAGACGTCTACTGCTGGAGATAGGTCACTTGTAATATATAGTCTTGTTCTGTTTGGAACCGATGCTTACCAGCGACTCTTTTTATGTCTTTAAATATTCTTCTGAATTATAATGTATAGAAATTAATAAAACTTTCATTAATATAAACATATATTTAATATTAGTATAAAAATATCAATTGCCGACAAAGTTAAAGTAAAAACGTTAAAATTTTACATAATTAAGACATATGCGTTATGAATGGAGTGTTCGTTTGCCAAACAGTATAAATATACTTCTCGTTTACCTGTAACAATGTTACACCCTAATCAATGCCCGACAGAACAATAAACGTGTGGTCATCATTCAGACTTGGGGATGAAATTCAATAAATTGGTACAGGGAGGGTGGTCGATGTCCGCCAACTGGAAACTTTTGAATCGCCCTCAGCGGCCGTGCCCGTAGCAACGAGGGGCATCCTTTTGTCCACAAAATTGCCTTATTCCATGTTACTTAATAAGGGCTTTCTATAACTATCAAATTTAACATGAAAATTGCTTCTTTGGAACGAATCCTTTGATCTATTGTGCATAACGCTGTCATTTCATAACTTTTTAGATTGCATACCGAAATATATTGTAATGGTCAATTTTCTGTTTCATATGTTTTCTTACTTACTTAAGCTGCAGTTTCTACTGGTTAAACTCCGGTTAAAAGTTTTTTCTTTTATGTGACGAGCGAGCAAGGCATTCATCTGATGATACGCTTGTCCATAACAACGAGGCGCTGGTTAAGATATACCATCTTAACCAGCGCCTCGTTTCGTTCATTCAGCACCACATTGCGCACATCGGCTTGAGATTTAAGTTGTTTCGTTGACCCAGTAATTTCACTAGCTTACAGCAACCTTTAAACCGGAATACAGTAATATTTACACATTACTATCTGGCGGCTGTAATAGGAGATGTGCTGGTTCCTAGACGTCCTGATTTTATATGAATTTTAAAACTGTTTATCGTTAAATTTCTCTGCGACCATATTTACATTGTACAGTGCAAATTTTGTAAAAAAACAATTTTGAAATGAGGATATTTTGTACATTTATAAAAAATTGAGTGTAATCTATCCATTGGTTTCGTAGATTATCGTTCCCAAGCAACTTTTGTGTGTAACATTTTTGTACTTAGATATAATAAATGACGACTATTTTGTTGGCATTATGTAAATAGATCTATTGGAATATTTATTGGGCGCATCAAGTTTGTAATTAGATATCTTGCTTCGATCCTTGTCGGCGGGGTCCTGTGGGAAATCGCGTCGGCCCAAATTGACAACGTGACGTTGCATGTATTTAAAAGTTGGAAATATCCTATATGATCCTATAAGAAATATACTATATTAAAGTCAAACATAGTTTTTTTTAGATAATTTAACACATGTTATTAAATTAATCATTATTATCAAATATGAGCATGCTTTATATTTAACGTATTCTTTAATATAAAGTATGTGTTTGCGACTTGTATATTTTGTATTGTACCGTCACGAAAATATGAGTGTAAAATATTTCCTTAATTGATTATTACTTTACACGTTTTTTAAACGTCACGAAACAAACACTTTTTCATTTATAAATTAATTGTTTTCCACCACATATTTCGCATAATCTGCTGCTAACTTAAACTTATTCATAGTAATTGAACAATATATAAATTATTAAAAAAAAAAACAAGTTATTTGTTGTTAGTATATTAATAATACATATATATGTATAATAAACAATCTTTTGTTATACTTATTAATGTACTTATATAGTCAACGGTCAGAAGAAAACTAATAACGTAAATGTTTTTTGGCCTTAATTAAAGTTGGTAATAAAAAATATTTTAACTTTACGTCACAATTAGTGTGTAATGAATGCCAATTTTTGTTTCATGTAATAATTAAAACTTAAACTTTTAATTGGGTAGATGTTAGGGTGTACCTCAACTAATTAGGGATCTCCATTTATTGACTTGTCCAGAGGCGATTGTTGCTGACCAAAGCGTTACACACTGCCATACCGAATCTTAAAATAAATATTGATAAATATTAATACAAATATCCTTTTACTTTATAACTGCAAGGTAACTGAAGATCTAGAAAGTTTGAATTTATCAAAACACAACTTTCATGTTTCTTTTCTTTTTATGAGATCTGTGAACTAACATAGTACTGTTTGTATACAGTAACAGACTCCTAGCAAAACTTTCTTTACTAGGCTTTCACTATATTTTTCTTTAAAGTAAATTTTTTTAAGCTTTTGAACAAAATTATTAAATGCATTTTATAATCGTTTGTATATCTTTCGCTTGTCTTAATATGAAAATCAAAAGTTAAATAACGACCGACGAAACAGTGTGTCGCGGTCGTTTGTGAATTGCAAAATGAGCGTCGCGCGAATCAAGGTGGGGCAAGTGGACCCGGTATTGTTACGCCTGGGATTTGGATCTGATATAATCCGAGATGAGAGGGTCTTCACGCCGGAGACCGTCAAATTCATTGTTAATGAACGAGGGACGCTGTTCAATAATATTGCTGAGCGAGCTGAAAAAAAATCTTAATCCAGAACTACGAACTTTTTTTTGTATTAAAATTATATTTACTTGTTTTATACTAATGTAACCAAAAGCTTGAATATAATAACGTGAACATATAAAATTTGCATCCTTTATTTTTATCCCTTAGCAAAAGTTGAGCAAGTAACTTCGATCGCAGCGTAGTGATCACCTACTTATCTTGTATTAAAAAGGTGTTTTGTTTGATTCGAACTATATGCTTGGCCTGGCTACAATTATATTGTAAAACGGCTGCTATTGCTATATGTTCCATCTAACATCATAAGTAAAACTGAGGATTCGGGTGCCGCTTTACAATTGTCTCTATGGAAAATCGCAATTGAGGTTATTTTCTACAAAAATAAACTTCTGTGAGATAGCAGTTTGTTTTGTGAAAAATAAAAACATATCCAATGAATCCGGACAAATCGTTGTACGTTGAGAAATGAAGCCCTCGTGTGCTCGGCGGTCTACCTAACTAATCTTTATTCCGACCGAACGTGGGTTCAGTTCCGACACGGTCAATCCGGCGCGAGTATCATCTATTTATCACTGCGCGCCTCGTTTGTTAGGATATTCGTAAATATTTCAAGCGTTATTGCCGCCATCAACATAATGTTATGGGGCGAAATTTTACAAAACGGAAACAAAAGATATAAAGCAACGACGTGGCCGCGCGCCGCCGCCGCCGCTGTATTAATGTTGCGTGGAGAAAGATATTATTTACAATTGGCACCCCGCTCGCATTGCGCCAAAAGCGGTAAATATTTTATTTGCGTATAAACACACTGAACTATATGCTATATTTTAAAATTAGGACTAATAGATTGTTAACCGCAGATAGGACGAGAATTAAAAAAATAATAATTACTAGTAAATTATGAGGGTCTCCGTTGAGGAAGACCATCTAGGTAGGTATCGCCACAGCTCCGATTACAGCCAACAAACAGTACTGTGCAAACATTACTGCGCTCCAGTTTAAAAGGCGCTGTAGCTTGTAAAATTACTGGTGTAATGAAACAACACCTTGTGTCTCAAGGCGAGGAGCGCAATGTGGAGCTGTGTATACTAACTTAACTAATGCCGCGTTGGTATTGACAAGCGTATTACTTACTATTAAGTGAATGCTGTGCGTGTTTCTGAAATCTAAAATTATAACAAAATCTTGGAAATCATTCAAAATATATGTATCTACAAAATTACATATGTAACTAAAAGAAGTCAATCTGTGTGTAAGTTGATAACTTATGATTATTTTTTTCTGTTGTTTTGTTTAGCTGAAAACATTTTTCCAACATTCATACATCATTACACTTTTAAAATGTTGCCTCTTCGTTGGATCCGAACTGTCGCAAAGTGCTCAACTGTTGTGACAGAGAAACTATTGCAATGCAAAAATGCATGTGAATACGAAATAAATTGCGATGAGTGTAAATGGAGTGTGGTGCATTACAGCAGTAGTGCCACGACGAGGAGACAAATGACTCGACGTTCTACCGATACGGCACCAGAGCTGGTGCAGTCAAGGTCTTTTGTTTGAACATTTCTGTAAGCACTACATTTCTATATTACCTATTTTAGCATCTATTGATTAACACAGACAATCTTTAGGATACTGGAATATTGTTTTTTTTTTGGATAATCTTGTCAGATCTATCATTTGGCCAGTTATCAGAAGACGGTGTGATGACAATCAAAAAAAGGTTGCTAAAATCCATTTTCTTTTCTTATTAATCGAGGCGACGAGTCCAGCAAAGCTTCCAAATTATGGTAAGCGATACATTTGCCCATAACATCATAGTGCTTAAGATGGTATAAACTGGACCCCAATTCGCAGGTCTTGTTGAGATGATACTATGTGTTAAGTCTCGTTACCCCAGTAAATTTAATAGCATAGAGCAACTGTCAAACAGGAGCACAGCAATGTTTGCACACCACTTTTTGTTGGCTGCAATATGTGCCGCGGTGATACCTACTTAGACGGTCTCTATGAGGAGAGTACTACCACCAGTTAAGCTTCCACCACTTCACACACCACCACCACCACTAATACAGAGAGTTTTAGACTTTCCCCAAAACAGAAATCAAATGAATTTGTATCCGGAATATAAAAGAGACTCTAAAAGATTGAAACAATGGAACCGAAATAAATAAGCTTTTAAGTGTCAGCTCTGATCTTAGTAAGTTACTACAGTTATTATCAAAGAAAAACAGCCCTCATTTGAGGAAGCATATTTAAAAAATAATACCGAAAACGGCCGCAACGTTAAATAATAATGAGTATTACATAAAATTGAAGTACCTCAACCGACGCTACATTAAAACAAATCTACTCACAGAGAGACATTCAACCTTCGGTATTTGCATTAGGGTCTGTTTTCGTCTGTGATAAATTTGGTTAAATATCCAAGACAGGAATTCGCCCACGCCTGTTTAGAGATCCCTAAATTGGAGGTTATTGAGTGAGTTATTTAATGCTTTGCGGTGTCCGTGTGCATTTTTGCTTATTATTATTATTGGGGCTTATGTAGGCTCGGCTTAATCCAATGAACTTTCATTACAGAGCGTTTCGGGACTAACTTTATTTGCTCACGTGGCTTTGCCGCGAGCCCGACGGTACCTTTAACGGCACGCCCTCCGATACACAATTTTGTTTGAAACGTTCGAGGCAACTAACGTAATTATTAAAAATTGCTTTGAATATTACGTTATTTTATTTTTTCCCCAATACCGCACATGTTGTGGCCTGTGCTTCTAAAACTTTAATAATGTTTTTCTTGATTACAGAGTATCAGTTTTTTTGCGCTTTTATTCGTATTAAAAAGGGTTACTTTCATACTTCTAATTGTAATTATGATCTTAGACTGTTAATGGTCATAAACTTATCTACCTATACATATATTTTAAGATATATGTAGAAAAGTAAAAATCACAAAATTAGCAAACGTGAATTGGTAATAATAGTCACGGGTTTTTAAAATAACACTATTATAGAATAATTGGTAATTTTCAGATTTTCTTTGTTAAGTTTAATAAAGATTAATAGTTCAAAAAGGAAATCATTAAAAACTTATTGGCCCTGAAAAGGCAGTAAATTTTATTAAAACACTGAGAAAATTTTTATCTATAAAAGCTATAGTTCGCTTTACGTTACAGGTGTTTGGAGTCAAAAATCTTATTTGAGAATAATACTGACTGTAAAATGTTTTAATAACGTAGTACACGTATAAGAAAAGAGAAAGAAGAGTTTGTTTTGTTGGAAGTTTTAATTTTTAGGGAAACATAAAAGCTACGTTAGCAGAAAATACCGCTCTTAAAAATTAAAACTCTAATTTAGAGCGGCTAATGGACAGGGAAGCGCAACATTTTTCTCTGTTAGGTATAGACCGGGCTAAAGACTAAAATAAAATTGAACTTTAGCAGTTGAGGTAGAGGCGGGCGGAGGGATGGGGAGTGGAGGAAGGGGAGCCCGGGCTCGCTGCGCTGCTGCCCGCTTAGCTCCATGTTTATGACTTCTATAGGGAAATACCATCCGCGACGATGTACCATTAAATGGGAAAACTTTCATTCTCACACATGCAAGACATTAGTGGGGGTATTTTCACATTTTTCTTTTATACATCCGATGTACCTTTTATGTTTAAGTGCTCGTAAAAGTAATAGTTTTTCTTTACGAAATACTAAAATCCTTTGTGTTAAAGTCCAATAAAGTACAAAGAGTTTTTTCTGCGTTTTATGACAATTTAAATTAGATCTGGTTATAGGTAATGAAAAAAATATTTTATTATATTTGCAATATATACAATATTTAATATTGTATATTACACCTTAAATATGATTACATTATCCAAAAGTTAATCAGTAGATATTACTAATTATATTCAAAAAATTATGTATTTTCCGAATTAATGTAACATTTTCTATCTACTGTTGTCCAGACTCTTTTTCTATCTTTCTCATTCACAAGATTTTTATAAATTAATCTCACCGACGTTGTTTTATCATCATCATTTCAGCTTATTGAGATTGTTGAATATAAAACTATATATTCTAGTGTTAAATGCCGTTCGTACTGCACTTAGAATACAAGTTGCTGCCTGAAGTTTTCTCTTATTTGCCTCTCGTAATAATTATGTAATTTAGTTGCTTATGTAGAAAAATATGCATTAGAGATGTGGTATTATTAAAGAGTGGCGAGATAACGGTTTAAATTATTATTACTTATATCTATACTGACCCTTTGCAATTAATCAACATGATATTTTATCTCCCTCTGTACTCAACAAAGTGACAATGGAGCGTGCCCCCAAGGGATTACTGTATCTATTGACACGATGGCTACCCACCACGGCAGCATTGATGGCACTTGAAAACAAACACGATTTTAATCAATACATCAAACAAAACTTGCCCACTACAGCAATAATAATTAAAAGCGTATGATTATATGAAATATTTGCGGAGGACCGAAGGGGTCCCGTCCACACGCTCGAGGCAGGCCCCATTGCATAAGTAAGACATAGTTTCTATAATCCCACGCCCTTCAGTAATCCTGGTCCACAAGATGATGATTGCGTCCCATTTTAGTTTACAAAAGGTAATCCTTAAAGGCGAAACTATTGGGGCATTCCGCCCATTTGATATTGAGGTAGTTAGTGTTTACGATGTAAATTTGTCTATAATATCATAAACCTCTTTGATTGGATATGTTCAAAGTTCGACGGGATAAGATACTTTACTTCAAACTATGTTACTATTATGAGGTATATTAAGAAAGTTGTAAGAGGTATATTAAAGTTACTCAAGTTATTTGGAATTCATAATGATAAGCGGGTATATCTTTTTCAATAATGTTTAGATAGTTATTCGTAGTGTGTTTATAACGCCATCAGTATTTTACAAACATTAATATATTTCTGTTTATATAGTTGGACTTACTCAGTTAATATGTGATAGCTTAGATAATATTACCACCAATATAAATTTATGATCAACTATTCAACCAGTATTTCATTAAAAATAGACTATGAAAGTTAAAGCAAACATTGGTAAAATCGCGTTGTTCTCTTATATACTCAAAATTCTACCTTTCTTTTGATATTTCTTTGAACCTACATAGCAGTTTAGTTTTATCTCTGCTACGTCTTTACTTTCAAAGAAAGACAAAGTTAATCCACCTTTCTCTCCAAGTGCAATTTCGCTGTTTTTGAACGCTATTATTTTTGATGCATGTCCGTTTCCTCACAATGTTCGTTCATCGAAGCTTACACTTGGTGAGGTTCAAACCAACTCTTCTTTGTTTCGATTGAAAAATTCCCACCTATTCTTCCGCATATTATTTGGTTTGATTTTCTTGAACTTGATCCAAAAAGTTTCACGACCTTTTTTGTGTTTCTTTATTGACTATATGTTGTTATTGATTTTTCATTCTCAACATTTGTTATTAAACATTTTTTTTAACTATCCGTTTTTTCTTTGATCTTTAATTAGGTACGGCCTCTTTCAACTATCTTTCGATTCCACATATCTAAACTGAACTTGTTATTGAAAATATATAAAGAGTATTGGTATAAAATATAGGGCGTGTTATTAAGTGAAGATTTTGAGTGGTTTCTCAACAAAGGCTTCGATTTTGAATTATCCTTATAAAACCTTTTCGTCTTTCATTAAGGACCCTCATCAGGAAGCGTTATTTTATTAAAATACGTATTGTCTATTGGAGTATCTGTTTTTGTAGGCCTCCGCGTGTTTCCGACATCATAACACACGGCCTCTTGAAGTATAAAAGAGCATTTCATTGCGGTGCGCTCACGTTGGGAAAAGGGTAACTTACAAAAGCCTTTTTAAAATACTTTCGGCAGGCATATGCCGTTGTGTAATGAAGCCCGGCTCCTGCTGTTCTTTATAAACATCGTACTATACAAATGATTTTGCTAAGTAATTATTTTTCAATGTAATTTACTCATGTCTTACTTAGAGCTGTAAATGGCAGGTAATATTTTCTTAAAACTGTAGTCATCTATAAGCTTTAAATAAGATTAAATCCTATTATATATTTATTAGCAAAAGGATTAAAAGAAATCATGTTTATTTTATATAACATGACTTTTACTCAGAATTACTTAACAAAACTAAGATTTCTAATATACAAAGAAAGAAATAACTGCAACAAACATAAACAACTCTGTTTATATTCCCAAAGCTGGGACGTTGAAGCCTACCCTTGCGAGATAGACTAAAAATACAATAGAGGTAGATATATAAAAAGAAAAAAGTGAAATACAATTTTATGGGCGTACATATTTTTCTGGGTGTTCGATAAACAGGAAACCGTTTATTTAACGTGAAAAAGAACTCGAGAGAATCGCGACGGGAGGTTTAATATCCCACAGGAGTAAACTGCAATTTCAGTCAACAGTATCACGATGTCGGCAAACAAAAATATTATAAACAGGCAATAAGAGTTAAGGAGCTTGCGCAAGCTCCAGACGTCGCATATAATACGTTACTATGAATAGCGCCATAACAATTTAATACTCCGCGGGGTTAGTTCGCAGAGGCTTAAACATAAATTCATACAACAATATGCTGATGTTATAATGCTCATTAATTATCATTGCTATAGTTTACGGTTTATTAGTAGTTGCTCGTTGTATTCGCAACTAAAAGTCTAAAAAATAATAAATAATAAATAACATATAATTAATAAATTCAACACGTGGTTACTATAGCTATATATACATAGACTCATGTACATATATATAACATATATCAGCGATTAAGTTGGTATAGTGACATCCCATTTTGCACGGACGGTCGCCAAGAAAATGAAAGTTTATGCATTTTATTTCTTCTTTCTCCTGCCCTGGTCCCACTTTATGTAGGGTCGGCACAACATGTTCTTCTCTTCCAGTCTCG
>DWLS01005856.1:0-12249 GCA_018246255.1 Pachliopta kotzebuea | reverse complement strand
GTGGGAAGAAAAAGGGAGAGATGATAAAATAGATATTTATATATATAAACTGTACAGCAGCTAAGTCCTTTGCCTCTTAAGTTATCCACAGGACACGGAGTAAACGCCGAGGACCCAATAGATGTTTTAATAAACTTCAAATGTCACTAAGTTTAATATATAATTTACAGCCCATAAATTTCTTCATAGAAACGTGATTTTGAATAAATTTTTTTCATTTATTAAGCGTCGGACTATACCCTTAAATCTTATTTTGTGGTATATATTACTAGAGACCTATGTCCAACACAAGGGGAGTAAGTGCAGTCCCACGCAAGACCTCGTGAGACCCAAACTAACCTAATCTGCTCACGGTACACTTTGCTACTCAAAAAACAAACCAGACTATGGCTTCCCATCAATGATTGGCCCAGAGTGGTGGGAGACAGCCCAAATCGACCACTATTGGAGTAGGCCTATATTGAGTAGTGAATGTCTATCGGCTGATGAAGATGTCGAACAGTAGACATTCATCGGTTGAAATTATGATATTGTCACCCCTAAACTAAAAGATTAATATTCTATGAAAGAAATGGTGGTGCAAATGGTACGTACACAGTCGATCTCCGTCTACAGAGATCTTCCATTATCAATGCCTTTGTCTTCAACAATGATGCAGTTGAATGACAAGTAATATTATTTCATGCAAATTAAGCCACGAATTTTTAGCGCTGTAGTACAGTTTATTCGTGTTTAACAAACAGTAAAAACAAACGTATAAACATGCCGCTTTTAAAATAAACACATCGTAACTGTTTACTACATAATGAAACCGTAACCATAACTGTTTATCGATATCCTTATAATATTTTATCGGTTTATAATTATTCATCATTCAAACAGATATTTACAGGTAATGGGGCGGTCAAATGTTTTTTATTGTTAGTTAAGTCTAGAATAGAACAAGCCCAACACAACTGCCTTTTGCAATTATCATAATGCTATGGTTATTTTGAAGGGTTTCTTTAAAGGAATTAAAATAATCATCGATTGTCACAACGTGTTTCTTCCATGGAATAGACAGACAAGTTTCGTCTGTAAAATAGTAGCTAAGAAATAAATCATTTTATATCAGACATGATAAAAATGAAGTGTAACTATACAAAAATGGGTAAGAAACTTAACACTAGTTTTTACTAAGTTTTTGTAAAAATAACGTAGATAATTTTTTCTATACATTACATATGTATAAACAGTTTTATAAATTTAGGTGAATTAAAAAAGAAATTGAAGTTTAGGTTGAACCTGTCTCATACGGCTGTTGAAACTATAAACCGTAATGGTCATCAATATAATATCCCCGCAGATGATTTGTTTAACATGTGTATGTTAGGTTTGATCTAAAATTAAGGTGGTATATAAATAAGGGCTAGTTGGAATGGTGGGTCCAGTGTACTTGGCTCTGACGTAAGCCGGTATTTGCTCATCCGTTCGGATGCTTGCGCTGTAAACTTGCGATCGTATTGTGTCCACTGGCACGTTACATTAGTGCATAACGAGATTTAAAACTGTTCATGACACGCATACACTTGGTGGTAAGGTAAATATTTGTTAACACCTATATTTAATTTTATATCAATTACTTGTGAAAACGTCAAAACGATCAGATGGCTGAGGTACGCGTGTCCATAAGATCTAAACACTAGTAAGAAATTTACTCTCATTGCCTTAAGATATATGATATTAAATATCATTAGCCTATAGCTCTTGATATATGCTATAAGAGAGCAACCACCTGAAAAACAGATAAATATGAAAAATCTAAAAAGGGAGTAGATATATATTTATTAACTGATTATGTAACAGAAGACAGTGATAACTTAAATTTTAATAATGTTTTAAATAAAAGTCCTAGTCATTATATTAGAGATGCCATGTGAACATCAATCAGTCTGAAAAAAAGTAAATTAATTAAAAAACAATTATAATAAATTTACATTTGTATTGAGATATTTTTTAAAACAAACGAACCCAAAAGTTCGAAACGTTAAAGCAAACTTCAGAATGTCGAATCTTAAAATTTCTTAATACCGAGTATCTTTGTTCCCTCAAGATCCGGAGCGGAGGTCGTAGGTATTCTCGAAATTTTCATATTTACCGTTAGAAATATGCAGGTACGAAACGTTAACAATATAAATATAATATCAAAACGGAGAATTTCGTTATGAAGATCGGATCGGGAGCCGGGAGGATAAAATATGCGCCGCCCGCTCTCGAAGCAATGTCCCCGGTACTTTATAAATCCTGCCGTTGCGCCTGCCTACCTTAAGCGAAGTAACTTTTACAACGAGCGAAGTATTTCATCTATTTTTATCTGTTATTAAAGAGCTACCACCACTCACTTAACATTTATTCTTTCTTTTTAAATACAACATCCAAAATGAGCGAAACGAAAAACAACTAGTATTGAATTGTATTAACATTATTACACATAACAAAAATTAAAAGAAATAAGTACTTTGCAATTACATTTTTATTTTATACCAACATTAATTATATTTGAAGATATATGTCATGAGTATTAATATCAGACTTTTAACCTACACTCATCGTCTGATAAAGTGATCCAATGGAATGGAAGACTGCAGAATATGTTAGACAGTGTATTGAATGACATAGGTAGAAGAAAATGCATGTAAACATGTTAATAGGACTCTGCCTAGTAAATTAGCTTAGAGTAAACAAGTAAAATTTATTACAAACAATAATACAATGTGGTATTATAAACATTGTATATTGCAACGAAAAGCGAGTATGCCACATCGATTTTCCAACTAGCGCAGCGAAAATGACGCCAAAGTTAAAAGTGAACGTAGCAATTATAACAGCTCAGTGTCACCGCATTCGGTGTGTCGTGTCGAAAGTACGGCTGCACGTCGCCCTACATCCACCTAACAAATTTGCAATTGCATTATTTACGACACAGCGGTACACCGCATTACGTTTATTAGTACTACAAGCGTGATTAACGACTGGAATCCAACATCGCCTTTTAAGACATAAGTGGAAGTTGAATGATAGGAAACAAAGTGTCTACTGTGGTGCCTATCTCGAGCACGCCGCGCGGCAAAGTCAATATATGAAGGTTCATAACAAAGAAACATGATTGCAGTGAGCGCTCGGTGTAAACATAGTTCGCTTAGAGAACTGATGAGTGTACATTTTAATGTACGAGCCTCGTAACTAACGCTCTTCGCAATGGAGTTCATTCATAATGCAATTACAAGACATGCTCAGTTTATGTAATCGTAATGCTCTTTGCATTGCACAGTTTACATTTCTAGATATAACAGATATTTCTTTACTACGCTGTTTTAAGAGGCTTTCACTATTTTTATCATAAAATAAAATGTTTTATGCGTAAAACAAAAGTATAAGTTAATGTTAAATTTAATAATATTTTATTTATTTCTTATTTCACAATACTAAGTGATACGCTAGCACATAACATTACGGCGCTAGTTAAGATTATATACACAACACAGTGTTTCCGTCGCCTTGAGACAAAGTGTTAAGTCTAGCTATCCCAGTAATTTTACTATTTTACAACTCCTTGATAACCTGAAGTAATGTATACACACTACTATTTGTTAGCTATAATAGGAGTTGCGGTGGTACCTATTTAGATGGTTTCTACCATAAGAGACCTTTTATGAAAAGAGCATATTCTTATCTTAAGGGTAGGCAACGCACTGGCATCGCTGGTGACCGTGGGCGGCGGTGAATCACTTACCATCAGGTGATCCGTCTTGCACGTTTGCCTCTAAGATGTTATAAAAAAAAAACCTACAACCAGTTTCTACTTGAAATAATAATTGTCTTAAGTAATATTAGAGTCTTTAGGGCGTTAGAATTAATGTAATAAATTAACTGGGTATCAAAACGGCGATGAGCATTAGCCCTGATTAATAAGAGCGTGGAGAGTGTTCAATTACAACAATTCAGCGTCTAATTCAAGTTCGCATCAAAGCGCTGCCGCGGCCGCCACCGCGCCGCACCCGGCTGTACCGCGCCGCACAAAGGGCGCATCGCGAGTGCAATAATTAAAATAATAAAGCATCCCCGGGGCCCGGCGGCCCGCTCTCATTGTGTTGATATGACAAGTGTCCGCAATAAGTGGGCCCCCTCGCTCCGCCGTTGGGGTCCGCGCGGATGACATTCAAACGCGTGCGCTCCGCTCTGTCCCTGATACATCAAGCTTTCTTTATTAATGGCTCGCTCATGAATACGCGCACGCAAACGTTATAATTATGACAAATAGTAAATAATTAAATGTTAATATAACTTATACATACAACTCAAGCTTAATACTCTTGTCAATTAGGGAAGAAACAGCTTTGTATTGGTTTGTTCAGAAAGTAATTTCGTTTTTTCCCGGCAGAGGACTTTATTACGTTTTTTCGAAACCAACTTAACACTTAAGCCAATTATGTTACTGCCAGAAAGATGGCAAAAGGTGTTGGACCAGAATGGCCAATATATAATTTAATAAAATATTTATTCATTATACGAAAACTGTCTTTCATGTTCCCCAAAAAAAATGAAATGACTTTCCGAACAACCCAATAGTTATGACGATACGGGAATCCTGTTTGAAATTTTTTTAATATTTATTAGAGCCTGTTATGGGTTATAATAAGTTAATTGTCTCTATGTCATCATCATCAGAATATGTAGGGGCTAAAAGAATTCCGCAATTTGCTGTATATAATTTTAGCTGGTTTCCAATCAAGACCTAGTATAGACGGTGGACTTTTAATCATGTTTTGTATTTCCGTTCGCCGTTCCATTAAACGGCACGGTAATTTCTATTCGCTGCGATGCCGTTTTAAGCAGTTCTCAGAGAGATTGTCATGTACAATTATGAATTAATTAAATATTTTTAATGTATAATTTAAACTACATAAAGTCTTTATAATTTGCTTAAAAAAAAACAATTGCGATGTCAACGTTAGGCGTAAAGTGCAAACTTTCATCGCAATTATACTCTATATTGATTTAAATTGAGGTGTTGTAATATGTTATGTGTATAAAGCGATGATAAATAAAATTTCTATAGAGATTGAATGTAAGCGTTGCTCGTTAATCATTGCACTGTCAGATCAATAATCAAGGAGATCAGCGGCAACCCATCTTCCGAGTCGTTCAACTTTACGTCACAATTCATGGCCCTTCGCGTTCAATGACAAACACCATTAGTATTAATTTGTTAGCTCATATCACATATATACCTTAAGAACATATTGCTACATTATTAATTATTGAAACGAATAATTTCAACAGATTATTCGCAGTAAGGGCGATGGCAGGAAGTCGAAGTGCAATGGCCGTAAATTTTAAGATTTTTGCAGGCAGTTAGTGTTCCCATAAAATTTATTTGCTTCCTGAGATGGTCACATCGCAACACATTGCATTCGCAGCTTAAAGACATGTTAAGTCCCGTTACAGCATTAATTTCACTAGCAACAGAGCACGTCAAACCGGAACATAGTAATGTAAATTGATGCTTGTCCGGCAGTAATAGCAACTGCGGTAGTACAAATCTAATTGCTCTCAGTCAAAAGAAACCTACAACAAGAAAATAAATAACATAATCTTATCTAACAACGCTATATACACTACTGGTTATGACATAACTGAAAAATTAATTAAACTAAAAAGCATCATCTATGAACAGGTCGGTGTATAACGAATGCATTTTAAAGCCTAGGATACTAATCTGTAGTTACTAAACGATCTCAATTATAAAGATAAAAGCAGACAACTTTTCTCCATTAATATTAAATTGTGTTTGTGGGAAGATAATCAAAAAGGTAACAGTCCGTCATTAAGGGTGTGCGACGCCTGTCATCATCGTCTCTAAATCAGTAATCAGTAAAGATGCATACTACTAGCTGCAAGTAGCCTTAATCCAATAAAGCTTTTCCTTCCTCAATCCAATAACAACATAGTCTGTGAGAATCGGTGTCCAGCGGTCCTCGTAACACGGTCATTTAGTTGGTAAGTGGAGCTGTAGTTTAACTATAATTCCTTTATATTTATAGTTAATAGCTAATAACGTTACACAACTGATTTAAAAAACTAACTAATGATTTAATAGTTTTTTCTTCTGCTATTGATTATATATATATTCATAAATACATCAAAATAATATACTTTTATTAATGTCCCAATTCCATTGATACGGATCAGAGTTTATTTAGACAACTTATAATTCTTAAGAATTTATTATACTCATTTAAATATAATCACCTTAATTTGATATATTTACGACATATATTATACTTTAAATTTAAACGTGTATCATCATCAACAGCCTTCGGCAAGTAAACTGCTGGATATAGACCTCTCTTAAGGAAACCTCTTAGCCCGTTCTCTTCTTCATTTACTTATATTTATTCTCTGTCCTCTTTACATATTTATAAAAATCTAAAAACATATTACTGTTTATGTTGTTATTAATTAGGTTACTCAATATAAACTATGTGTACTTTTAAATTTATATCTAATGTTATACATATTGAGGTTAGGTGAATATTTTGAAAAGATCACTAGTTAAACAATAGGGACATTATGTTGTCTTTTATGTTATATTGATAACAGAAACAAAGGCAGTGAGTTAGTAAAGGTTCACGGTATCGTGTCAGAGCAGCTAGTTACCTGTATCGATCATACAACGGAAGTAGTGCCTACAGCTGCGTTGTTAAAGGACGGACAGACAGACCGCGGCATTACGGGCACGGAAACCTTTGTGCGTCGGATAATTGTATCTTTCATCTACACTACTCCACTTGTCTTGTATAAATAGAATTATGAATAATAAAACGGGCATAAAAACACGCTAAACTATATGCTAATGTGTTAGCGTTTAGCATTCGCGTTATTCTCTTTCAACTTATACGCCAGCGTAATTTTATAATTAGCCGTTAACTTAACCACCTCAATATAATTACTACTTAGAATTAATTACACATACAAAAATTACTTAATAGTGTTCTGAAATATTTAAAGTTTCTATCTCAGTTACTATATAAGACCATGGTGTATTTTAATATTTTTTAAATCTTCAACATAATGATGTTTAGGTAGGTTATATTTGGAATATAATGAAACAAAAATAGTAGACCTTGAAAAATTTTAATTGTTTTAAACAACCTATCAATGTTTTAAGTTTTTGGTTTTAGACATTTCTTTTTGAATAGGAAATGAATATTTATATTTGAACTGCAGGTAACAATTACCACACGTTTAACGAATAAGATAATTTAAACTATCCACGTACATCGACGATGTTAATGCAAGTGTTTACAACGAAATCGGGCACAAAAAGTGTACCGTGTCCTCTATTGGAGCGGCTCGGTGGTACACATGCACGCGATTCCTGAAACAGGAATGCATTTAATACCAACAACGGAATAATGCTGGTAATTTAATGCCGCGTATACCCCCCTCTTTATCGCGTGTCATTAAGAACACATAAAATTTGTCGTTTTTTAAATACTGCTTTGTTATTAGACCGTTTAAGGTTGCAACTGATGTATGTTCAAGACAGCGTTTTTCACCATGGTCATCGTACAGATTACTGGTGGTAGGTCTATGGGTGCCGGTGACCATTTAGGTAGATACCACCGCAGCATCTATTACAGTATAAATACAGTAATCTCTGCATGTTACTGTGTTCTGATTGAAGGATGTTGTAGCTAGTGAAGTTATTGGGGTAATAAGACTTAACATCCTATGTCCAGTGTATCACTTACCATCAGGTGATATCGCTCGTATCGTAAAATAAAAAAAGCCGTCACAAGAGATTGTTGTACTCCTTAACAAACTATAAAAATCAAGAAGAGGTTTAATTTTGATGTTGACGTCTAAGAAAACAGATATGTATTTATCAAATACTGTGTTTTTGAAGATTTTATTATTAATGATGATATGGAATATGTTTTCATCCTTATACTTCAATTCATAAGACAATTATTTGATGATGTGACCTTACATAAAGTAATATTTCGTGGTTATATCAATCCCTATTATATAACGAAAGTTTTAATGATAATTTTTTTTATAATGATCACAAAGATAATAATATAAATAACAATTTTTTCCTTGTTATGATAGAGGGTATGTAATATCTAAGATGTCATCAGATTGAAATCCCAGTCTCCCTGTCATACGGATAATTAATGATTTATGTAACAACGTAAGGTGGAACTGGTTGTAACTATTTCTGTTTTGTCTACTGTTTAATAAAATATGAAAACTAATTTTCTTGAAAAAATAAATCTAATGTATAATATAAACGCAGTGCAACATTATTTCACAATGAACGTACGCCATTAACAAATATCATGACGCTCGCTGGCTACGTACCAAAAAACCTCAACGAATAGCCGAAAGTTGGTTGTAGCAAGTTGTTTGAAATTCAACTAAAGTGCAGGAGCGGGGAAATGGAGAAATGATTTCCGTATGGGTTGTTTCGCCGGGGTGGGCAGGAGGGGTGAGCTGGGCCACCTGTGAACACGAGGGTTCGTCGCTAAAGTATGTTAATTAATTTTCGGTTGACCGTCCACTGTTATACGAACGCCCGAATCTCTCGCGCGCGGTTTGTCGATATTTCGTTATGGAATATGACCTTTTGTAGCATTAATAATTATATAACCACATTTTATTACTTCCGTTCTTTAACATAAAATTATGTTCTGTATGACGGTTATTTGTTTATTATAAAAGAATTGTCGACAACACGGCTTCATAAAGATGCTCACTTGAGGTTTGCTAAGAGCAAGATTTGATAGTGTTAAATTGTTTAAAATAGCGGATTTACTAAATAAACTGTTAGTAAATTACCGTTTTAATGAAGTGCTTTCTTCAAACTGAAATAAATAATTGGGTGACCTAATAGATACAACATTAAATCGATAACAAATAAGTTCAAGCGAAGTTCGAGTTTCGGCCGGGCTCAATTAATTATTCATCGAAATGAGCTCTCGCCCATTCAAACCTTCGGATGTGGGGCGGGTCCCTGATACATGGTTAAACATCGGATACTGATTCGCAACCCGGGACCGTTGCGATGCGACTGCAGTTACAAAGATGTTTATCACGTGGTGCGAATGTTTAGTAACCATTTGGGACGTGCAGAGACAGCCAGCCACGTGGGGAAATAGTGTTACCATGCTTTGATATCGTAAAATATTATTACCCAAACATATGTTCAATCTACATGATTAATTACTATGACAGAGGAAAAAAATATTCTTGATAACCTTTGTTTATTTTCAAGTGCTAAAGTACTAAACAGTTGACCTTAACCTTGAATGACTTTAAAGCAAAATAACGCCTAAGATACAAAATAATGGCTGTCATTTTACAATCAAAGTAATAACAAGACAACAAAAAAAAACCTTTATTATAACTAAGTTGCACCGCAGAGCCTTCCGATATACATAAAATTGACTATCCCAACAGACGATTGTTCGATGCATTATTGTATTAAATTTAGCGTATGACGAACATGTACATACTTGCCTGTTTCACTAAATTACAATGTTGCGTCATAAACTATTTACATTTCCCATTATTTTATATTTTAACAACTGGCTTAGTCGTTGTATAGTTCAATGACTAATAATAACAATGTCTTTTAGTGTTTACATATAAACAGCGTAACATAAAATGCGTAAATATTCGCACCCACCTCAATGTAACATTTACCGTAGACTTCATCTGTTTATGATCAGAATTATGCAACACATGTATGTGTGCCCACTTCTACATATATATATGAATCTCCTCGTACGAAATATGATTAATTTAGCTCATGTATTCCGGATCCGCTCTAGCCTTGAGTCCATTGAATCTGTAAAAGTCGTCAATAAGATTAACAGCGTAAACTTCATCTAAAAAATGATTTGATTATAGTTATTTACTAACATAAATTTAAGGAATTTATAAGAGAATAAACATCAGCACACTGTATGCATATGAGTGAGCAGGAACTTCTAATTAACGATTTTAAGTGTAAAAGCGACTAATGAGCCATTTGAGAAACACGATAGTGATCACTTTCGAACTTTTTCTGCGCTGTTGACGCTATTTTTTTCTACCTCCAAAGCGACCGCGTGGATGAGGATAATCATGGGAGTGCACCTCTGAGTCACACGTAGACTAGTGCCAAGTAAGCATTACGACGAGAATAAAGTTATATGGAGCAACAACTACGGGCGAATCCCGACTCTATACATAATTATACAGGGTTTATAACGAAACGCATATAACTAAACATAGATTTTAATGATTCATCGGCCAGTTCGCCAGCTGCGAATTAAGATTGGTACTGCAATATTCTCGACGTATACTCTTACATTATGAAACGTTATAAAAACAATAACACATTCGCATTGTCGGACGATCTAAAACGTTTTTTGTTTATTATGCTACATTGATTGAACATCCATGCTGAATTATACTTTCACTGAACATAAAAGTCCGTCGAAAGTTTGTTTTACTTTCAATACATATTCATTTTGTTATGATTTAATGGATCGTGTAACTTGATTGTTGCGGGAGATGGTGGTGTTCGATGTTTACCAGGGCCGAGATGCAATGCATTGTAAGGAATCGCGGGAAATGACGCGCGTGTTCAGGTGTTGCCGGGCGTGATGTAAACAATGCATGGAAATATCTACTCGTACTCATGTACCGAGGCAAATAATGCCGCTGACGTCTTTCAATACAGCAAATTAAACTGCCGCAAACAGTTGATTGTATATAAAGTCGTGTACGCGAGATTACAATTTGGTTATTGAATAATACTTTTCATGGAACATAAAATGTTAAAAGAAACTACTTCTTCAGCGTGGCGAACGGATTTGAATCGGAAACTTTTTCCAGAAGTTATTTTTTTTAGTTTAGTTTTTAACCGCTGTAGCGACGAGTCGAAAGCAGTTAAATATGAAAATAAACTAGATTTTTACTTGTCACCACAAATCAAAGAAAATCTTTCATATCAATCAAATAAAATCAAGTTATCAATAAACATTCACCAGATGGTATTTGATACTCTTGCCAATAACAACGTGGCGCTTGTTAAAATAGTATACACAGCAACACTACCCACGACGCCTTGAGACAAAAGATATTAAGTCTCGTTAACCCAGTAATTTCACTAGCTTACAACGCTCTTGAAACCAGAGCACAGTAAGTAATGTCAGCACAATACTGTTTGTCGGCTGTAATAGGAGCTAGCTACATGGTTTCCGGCAACAGAGACCGACCATCAGTCATGCTTAAGTTATAACAAAGATATGTGTGGAATGGACTTCTCTGACTTGACTGTTCTTATTTCTCATCGATAATTATAATAATAAAAAGAAATAAGACACAATGTTTTATATACAAAATATATCATTGAATGTAATTATACACAGAGATATTATCTTTTCGGAAACGGTTTAATAAGTTATTACTACGCTTTAATAAGTTATGATTACATGAAACAATAAATTTGTAACGGCCAAATTTATATTAGTTGACATGCTCGCATGTATGCATCGCTGTGTAGGCGCTGAATGGCCTAAAGTTGAGTTGATCTCACAGGTCAAATGTCAAGTGGCACTTACAACTACCGGCTTTAAATATAGTGAAGTTGTTTTTTCATATTTAAAACCATCAACAATTTTCTAAAGATATTGCTATAACCTTATAATGTTGTTTTTGAAAAAAAATCTCGATGATCGATCCTGATTTTACTGTTAATGATAAACAAAAATAAATTTCGGCGACCTTACATATTGTTATTGACAATCTTGGGTAGTATGTTCAATATATGGGTAATGTCAATTAAAGCAGAAAACCTAGGATGATAGAAACATATATGTATATAATTATTTAAATCAGCTTTTTAGATGACGAGTTAAAAAGTCGACAACTATTTAATTATGCCTTTTATAGGAAAAAAAAAACTAGACATAACAGGTCCAACATCTTAAAACGGATAAGAGACACCTGTTTGGCATCACCACACACATACAGGTATTAAACGAATATTTGCAGCATTTTATTATTGCTTCCAATAAACTATAAACAACTGTGTTATAATAACTTATAAACCATATTTTTTTAATGACAATTATTGATCACTTAGGCAACTTAATAACTGCCGTATGTAAATTTAAATGTAATTATTTTAATGTACTAAAATCGGTAATA
>DWLS01005855.1:0-12250 GCA_018246255.1 Pachliopta kotzebuea | reverse complement strand
ATGTTATGAGATGTTCAGATGTAATGCAACGAATTTTGAACACGAAACAGGCCTATGAATACATACTGATAGCTTAAAGGGTTTAATAAAATATAAATTAGTGAGAAATAAGTTTATGATATATTGTCAAATGATATGTACTTTAGTGAATAATAGAAATAAGAATATATAAATGTGACTATGTACACATAAGTATACGTATATGTTTTTAATGGTGGATAGTAAGATAGCATTAGTAATAAATGATGTAAATGTAAGTTTCAAAAGCCCTGAATAACAATACCAGGAAAAAGCGGGAATTAAAGGAAATGTAACGAATTTTATAATTACATAATAAGTAGTATAATCCAACAATAGTTCACTGCCATGTAATTAATTATGTTCATGGAATACAACATATCTATCCTAAATTAACTCATCTGAACAAAATTTTGTATATAATTTTGAAAGTTTTAATCTATCCAGCGTCATTTTTTTCCTTTTTTAAATAAAATTCTCATCTGAATTAGTCTAGCCATTGCAGACGTTGCCCGGAATAAACAGACCGAAAGGCAGACATTAAAATAAAACGCTTTTTGGAATAAATATCGCAAAATTCACATGAATTAAGTTGAAAACTAGTATTTTGTTATGAGAAACAGACGGTTTAGATTTATTTCTTTGTAGGGCTTATGTTATAAGTACAATATGCCTAATCTTTTTTAATGTTTGCTATATTTTATTTAGTATATTCACATAATTATAAAAATATGTTATTAGCATTACTTGCTTCGATAATTCAGGTGAGTATAATAATCTATTTTTCTGTTGTGTTTGTGCTAGCGTTACTGTGTTCCGGTTTAAAAGGCGTTGCAGCTAATGACTTAACATCTCGCGTTTAAATACGTCGGGTGTGATGAACTGCTTTGTGTATCCTCTCAGGCGAATCGATGTTGTGGGCATGCGTATCACAATCAGGTGAACGTCCCGCTAGACATGTCACCTAGTACCATAAAAAACAATCTAGAAGCGCCTTTTACTTTTGAGCGATGTGAAGACGCAATCAAGGCGGACACAGTATGCACCTCGCCCCCACCGCCCGCGCTATTTGTCATTTACTCCCGTACTAGTTTTTGCAGTCGCATTATCTCACGTTAATTGCAGACCGTATTCACGCTTCGTGTTATGGACGCCGTTGTTTAATATTGTCTGAAATAGGAATGCGGCTATAATTTGTAATGAGGTGCGATCGTGAGATACCGCGCTATACTTCGCGCCCGTGATGCGCCCTGCCTCGTTAGTTTCCCATGCTTCCTGTCCTGGCTGTACCATTAGATCCTTTAGGAGTGTTCCAATTTAAAGTTCAATGCACAAGTAGCGTGTTCTGTTGAGACTAAATACAGGAACAATTTTCTTATTGTTCTTCCCATTTATTTTTATTATCACGTGAACATCGTATTAGACCTGTATTGTTTTTAATATTGTACTAGATGCCTAGTGGTTTACGGAACCGGAATCAGAATTTCTGGTTAGATAACAAATCATTAAAATAATTTTTTTTAATACATACTTTTATATTCTGTTGTGTCTATTACTATGTTCATATTATATTTATGTCTTCTGTCTTGTAATCTTTGTTGCATCAATATCAATCGCATACATATTGAAAAACTTAAAAAGAGATAAAGAATTGACAACAAGCGAGATCGTTTTGTTGAGGTACCGTTTACACGGCGTGACACTTCCAAACATTTGTACTGTCCTAACAGACCGCCCGATAAGAATAGTGAGTGGAATCTCACAAGCGTGCCTCGGTTATACAGCTAGGTGATAATAAAAAATAAAGATCGAGAAGACGACGTGACAATAGATGACGGTGATGGATCCAAAGTTTTCTGGTTCAGCGACGAGGTTGACGAGTTGAGCGACGCGTTCACCAACAAATAAGTCATACCCGGGTAGTTAGGATGATATATACTGCGCCACATTGTGTTTGTAGCCTTAATTAATGTCTTATTAAGTCTCGTAATTTCATTAATATTTTACACAGTATACTTGTTACCGGCAGAGTTACTTGATAAGATTTAGAGTTCATTAATTGGAAAACGTTGGGAAAACATGTGGCTAGAAAGATACTTATGAAAAGTGGGGGCGTGATGTGTGAAAGAGAGCGAACGTTTGGTGTGAGGGAGATGGAGCGTTGGCTAGGGTCACAAGCGTGATGTCAGGTCAGCCACTTTTGCACCTCGCCATAACAACGCGTCTCAAATTATTATGGACCTTTGATAAGTGTGCTGCGATTGTTCCGTTTTGGTACTTTGTTACGTTGATTAAGTGATAACTTAATGTTAATTTATGCATTTTTTGTTAACATTTCATAAACATTTTTTTTATTATTATTCAAATAATATTAGTCTGTCCAATTTATTTATCAACAACACGATAATCTTTACTTTTCCTAATTTGTCCTTTATGGGGAGTAGTTTATTTATAAAAAAAATCCGCAATTAAGACAAAAGATTTTTTTTTAATAATGATGTTTAGGTAATATTAATAAAAGCTCTGTTTTTATGCTAAGCAACCTTCTCGCAAAATAGCTACAATAAAGTAACGTTGGTTTAATAACGATTTGTAGCAATAAAATCAGTTATGACGTTGGTCAATAAACCTCCCGAATCTCGTTGCGTTTTAAAATAGCTCTAGATTAAGGATAAAAGACTGGAGCAGCTCGAGACTCTTGCGCCGGTCGCTTAATGCGTCTTAATGTGTATTTTATGATTGTTACACAAGACGCGAACAGTTTTACATCCGTCTAAGCGATCTCTATCTGGAGTTATTAAACTCACCGATGTACAGAAACATCGAATTATGAATGTGAAATAAATCAACAGGGGCGGTCGTAAAACTGTTTATTATTTTGTTCTGGCGGTGCGGCTCGATTACTCTTTTAAATTGCCCCAGATCTGGCCCTGTGCAAACACGATAATATGGCCATTTTGTTGCGGAGGTAATCTGCATTAGTCGTAAAACAGAGTTTACCGATCAACGAGGAGTGCGCGTTGCTTTGATGAGCCAATCCTACTGGTTCCATTATCTAGACCCGTCCAACTAAAAAAACCTACATTTCTTTAATATAACAGGTCAATTTTATTATTAAAGATTATAACTAATAATTTTGGCAACAATGTAAAATTTGTAAGTTTTATTTTAATAAAACAAAGTAGGTTGTGTTAATTTCTAGTTCCCTATTTTACTAGCGGTAGATTTCCGTTGCTACAGATTATCCAGTTACTGCCACAACATCTTTTTCTATAAAGTATTAAGAACAAATTTCGAGTCTCACAGCAATTATCAAAATGTGGTTATAGTATACAATTCATACTCGCGTCAAATTTTTATAAACAGACATATCACTTACCATCACTTCAACGATCTGTTCATCTGAGCTCTTTTATATATTTCATTTATATTTGCACATTAATAGAAAAATATGTTTTGTTATAAATGATTAAAACGATTGAAATCTTGAAAATGAATCCATTACGTTTAATATAACGAGTAATGCGCCGGAGCACTTTAAGCTAATGTAAAATTTTAGTGGCGATTCAATGGTGCCGACCGTGTATGGAGAACACATTACAGCTTAATGAAACATTATGAAAGGCACATATTAATGCAGAGGGTGCAGCCGCGTCGATATGATAAATGCTCCGCGAATGACTAGACAAGCCAGGTCCCGGCTTCGATTCTCGATCACATTAACGATCGCGCCCTGATAACAAGGTATTTACTTAATGCCTTTTTCATTATATTTATATTAATGAAAAAATGTGATAAACTTCACATACTAAGAGAACTTTTTTAAAGAAAATATGGTCATACCAAAGCGAGCAATAGCTAAACGTTATGGTTATGTATGACTGTCGTTCATCAACAGATATCGGAGTTCATTTAATTGTCACTAAGCACCCATTTAATCGACTGGCTTAGAAAATCTAGATCAACTGTAACAAAAGTTAAAACATTTAGTAAAAGTACTTAAAGAGGCTCTTCTTTAAAAATGTACAAGCACAACGAAGCGTGCATGTGAAATGAACAACGATAAATTTGAACAAATAATAGTCTTGCTCCGCATTTGAAATTCATCATATTGATTAAACGTCTCGCATTACCATACCGCGGTGAAATAATAAATAACTACGGTTTGGTCCTTCAAAACACACAGACGGCTGGACCAACGAAAAAACATGCTTAAAACCCGAACGGATACAATGACAACTGCACGCCGAATCAATCACAAAAAACGGAATTCGAACAAAAACAACAATTAAAACACAGCCGCGGCCGCCCAAAGAAATATTCAGAATATGCCGAACCAACGATTTTAGTTTCTTTTTTATACTTCCCCACGTCCACTATTAAAAACGGCTCTACACGTGTCCCAAGATGTCGTCTTTATTGGTTTAGACCAATTAATGGCATCTAATGTTATTCATTCTCGGAACGGACGGGTTCTAATAAATCACAAGTAATACCTTTCGGGAATAACTTTAATTATTACACCTACACGGTAATCCAGATGGCGGGACTCATTACGGGTTCAGTATTCATTAATCAGGTCTAGGATCCAGGCTGCGTTATCATTGGTCCTATTTGCAAATGTTCGATCGATATAGCCTGAGTGATTGAGACCGAGCGCTCAGCGGTACTGACAGCGCGCTGCATTCTATGTAAAATATGAAAGACTCGCCTCGCTGCTGAGCCGAGTCTAGATCATTTAAGTTATAATGGACATGGTATATAACCAATCAGTATGCTTAACTAACAAATAGTATTTTAAAACATTTTATTTATTGGGGTAATTTAAACACGAAACCTCTTCTCGTCCCAGTTACCAGGTGTTTGAAGACTAGTCTTTAACTTGTGCGTGTTGCCAGTGATGATATACAGAACTAAGACGTGGCTATTTACAATGAGCTTAAAAAAAGGGGCCAACGGAACCAAATGGCAATAAAGAGGTTATGCCAGGTGTACCTCTGCGCAATCGAATAAGAAATGAGAAGATCTGTAGAAGAACTAAGGTCACTGACATAGCCCCAACAATTGCTAGAATTAAGTGGCAATGGGCAGGTTGCATCTCTCGAAGAATTGACGACCGATGGAGCAGTAACGGTCTATAGTGGCGGCCCCGTACCGGTAAACGCAGTGCTGGTAGCCGCTCATAAGGAGGATCGATGTTCTGGTGAAAACAGCGGGAAACCGCACATGGGCGATTAAAGTGTAGATCTTTGGGGGAAGCCTATGTTTATCAGGGGGTGTTTATTGGCTGATGATGATGATGAAACAGAAAATGGAAGTGGAAAGTGTGCTTGCGGTAAAAACGGTCTCTTTCGGTCTCTTCTTGCGGTCTCTTCCGTATTTATTTAATTGTACTTTTACTTTAAAGTAACTTTAAAAATATAAATGAAAAAAATATTTAATTATAGGTAATGTATGCTAGAAAAAATTATAAATTGCCGCATCCATCCGCTTCCGCTCAGCCGGCGCGATGGCCCTACCATACAGATATAAAGCAGCCCCTGACCGGCCCTGGTGCCTATATACTGATTGAATTATGGTTGCACTACACCTGATTAATGCGACATCCACCTCTGACGCACTATTGTCCGCACGAATCTGCATCAGGCAACAAAATGAAAAAACTGCGGGGTCCCGAGCACGGAATGCGCTAACGCTGAATTTGTCGTCGTGTTTATATTTGACGTTTATATGATTCAACAAATTTTATTTAATTACTTACATGCAAGTAACATTTGAAAGTGTAAATAAATAGTTTTTAATGTATATCCAGAATTAGTCTTTTTGGTAAACAGCTTAATTATAATAGCCAAGATAAGTGTTTGTCTTTCAAAAATAGAGAGTGATTAGTGATGACTTTTTAATAGATTTAGTTCTTATTGGTAAGTGAAAGAGGTGTAAGGGGTCCCACACAACAACTCGCGGTACCCAAGATAACCCCTTCTGTTCATGCTGCACCATGCTTATCAACAAACGAGGTTTTGGCTTCCTACCAACCCGTACTGGTCCAGCGTCGGAGATGGTTCAACTCGTACCATTATTGGAGGAGGTTTATATCCAGCAGTGGACGTTTATCGGTTGATGATGATGTAAGTAAAAGAGAAAAAATTCCGAAGTTTCTGAAAACACTGTATTTATAATAATTTAAAAACGGATTCAAGCTTCTCTCGTATACTCAGTATATTTTTAGAGAAGGATCAATGGTGAGTAATAATTTCATAGCTACATTTTGTTTTGTAACTAAATGTATACATAGAGAGTATGTTCGGTGTATAAAAAAACTAACACGAAAAATTTATATTGAATAAGTAATAACTTGCAAAGATCAAGGGATCAATAAACCTTATCTCATCGGTCCGAATTCAGCGGTCCTTTTCCTTAAACAAACAAAAATAAATGAATTTTCAAAGGCCAAAAATATAAAACGATAAGAGGATTATTTGGAACGGAGATGACGTTGGAAATTAAGGCTGTTTTCGTTTGTAATTTCTCCCCTCTCACCCTGGGGCGGGCGCGGGCACCTTAAAAATGTATGTTTTCTGAAGTCGACGGCCGTTAGGGGCCTCGCCTTCGGATAATTCAAGGATATGCTGGCTGCCTTTTTTGTGCGGCAAATAATAAATACAAACAATACCACTGTAGTATCAAAACCAGAGTAATGTGCAACAGCAACATTAAAAAATCTTTTACGTGTTGAAATACTTATTAACCAATAAACTGATTCCAAATTTGTTTATTAACTTACTTAAAATTGATGAAAGTTATATTTCTTTTGTCCCATAACACGAAGTAAAAAAAAACAGTATATATAAAATACTAAACTTGACTTTTACTATGCTAATTAGTAAATTATGTATTCGTTTTCAATATTTAATAATACTTACCAAGATGGTAAATACAAAGACTATTTAACAATTTCTTTTATTTTATATATATGAAAGGTTTTATTTAAATGATAGTATTTACTACAATTTTAATTTGTAAGTTCCCGGTACTTTGTTATACTAATATACATTTTTAAACTTTTTAAGGTTTTTTGGGTAAGTTCTGCGTACTTTGGAACTTCAATCTACTGACATTTTTTGTTATATTCATCAGTTTCTCTCCAGTATTAAAAGTATAACAGAAAAGAAAATAACGAAGTTCCCTTAAATGTTTCTTACGATCACATAATCGAAAGTAGAGAGCAATCGTCGGTTTTTACTTAAATGACATTTTTAAGTTATTTAAGCCACTTTAAAGGGTATGCGCTAAAGTTTTTGCTAATAAAGTGTACAAGTTGGCGTCGAAAGGCGGTAAACCAGTACGTAATTAAGTTCTTAAATAGTGAGCATATTTCGTTTAGTTTCAAGCAATTAACACGCCTTGAAGATTCGAGCCGAAATATTCTTTCGTGTTTTTACTTCCGTCCACGTTCCGTACGTCCTAAATGGTATAGTGAATAATACCGTATCTCCGAGCAGAAGGAGGATTCGGGAACCACACTTTAACTATAAACCTAAACCATTTATTTATTAAAACTAGACGCATTAACATAGTTTACTTCTTGTTAACTTGTACAGAATCATCTCTTACATGTTATCGTTGAATATTTCACTCAGCAAAGCATATGAGTTATGAGAGATGCTTTAACAAGTCATAAAACTATAAACCTATGATTATATTCTAGAATATAATAAGCTGAAGTGATGATGATGAAGACTATATTAAAATCTGAAACACACATGGTAACTTTGTTGGTGAAAAAACCTTGACTGTTAACAACGTTAGTTGATTGCTAGTTTCAGATGAAAGTAATTAAGAACTCAATTTAGGTATCTTTGATATTTGAAGGGCTATACTAAAAAATTAACTCTGGATTTTACGTTTCTTACACATTTGCTCAGTTTTATAAAAGGCCAACAAAGGTTAGTAAAATAGTAGAACAAATTGTGGTAAGATCATTTAACATGTGAGATTATGGTCAAATGTCTAATATTTTTGTTTCAAAAACCTTGTTATGTCTTGTTTTTTTTTTGGAAATGCATAATAAAACAGTTTAAAAATATCAGTAACATTAGAAGTTCAAATGCGTCCGCACGCGTCGACCGACGGATTGCAAATGAAATATTGTTGTGCCTTAACTCACTTATTGTTTATAATACTACTCACACTAATTGTTGAATGCCGCAATAAATGAATACTATTTTATCCTTTACATTTAATGAAACTTCTGGTGTGCCTACATTTGGCCTGTTCACTGTGTTCACAGAGTAATTAAGAAGATACGCAGGTAAAAAATAGTCCCGCGAGCTCCGCGCTGCTCCCGCTCAACAATCGCACTTTTTTCGCTTCAAAAACGCGCGGCTCGAAAGCGTCGAATCGCAATAAATTAAGCAGAGCGGCAAACGCCCAATACTCCCTAACGCTGAATAAAAATTTCAAAGGTAGAAATAATCGAAGGGAGAAAGCAATTTTGGACCTATTTGGTGGTGACAAGGGCCCCAAGACGCGCGGTCTCGTCTCCTCTATCAGCGCGTTTTATTTTTCATTCGTTTCTTGTATTAAAGTTTGAGGTATTGTATTCCGGACCGACGATATATTAACACACTCTAATGCTTTATGACAGAAATATTTTATAACAAGTTGATAATTATAAAACATAAACTTACAAAGAATTCGTATTAATGTTATAGAAATTATGTAACAAGAAAATATATGAATATTTGAGAATTTATTTACGCTACACGTCTCATTAGAAGGGAAAGCTATAGAAGCTATTTATGTGTTAACTGGTAACTTAAAGAGGAACAATGAAATTTACAATGTTGAGTAAGCAAAAATTTAGAACTTAACAACACAATTTTAAGGACACGAAACACCAAGAATTGAATATAAGAAATTTTAATAAATTGAATAACACAAAAAGTGAAAAGTACATGAGTCTAATTTTTAATAACAGCTTTCATACTATAAAAAACCATGTACAGTTGTTTCTAAAATATAACAGTAAACATCAATAAGTCTTATTTAATTCTTTTACGTAATAATATATAAAATAAACTTTGATAAATTTTCTCCATTTTCTACAAACATCTAAGATATTTGTTGTTTAGATGAAGCTTTATAACATAGTAGTATTTTATTAACTCTGGTAAACTGTGGACATTTTGGAGGTCAAGGCTGTGAGATAAGCGATTTCTAATATATTTATGTAGTTTTCTTCGTTTTAGATATCAAATTACAAACTAAAATGCATTAACTTTTTTGTTCAGATAATAAAATCAATTCTAGATATATTAATAGTACTAACAAAATTTTAATGTGAAACTTTACCAACAAAAAATCCTTGAATGTAATTTCAATAATATAACATAATAAAAGTTATAATTGTTATAGAAACATTTTATAATGTAGTCCTTCAAGTTTAAGTTCGTTGTTTCAGGACAAGTACGACCTTCAGTAATGAAGTTCATGAAAGAAGAAGAAGTAGTCCTTAGTTGTAGTTATTTTGTTTTTATTGCGATGGAGAGTTAAAGTCATTTATCTTACACACCCTGAAGATCAGTGAAGGTTACATTTACACGTATATATTCTTAGAACATATTTTGCCTAAAAGATCAAGATCAGAGCTTAAAGTACATTAGAAATCACTTAAAACCTGATGTACTTAACATCTCAAAAGTAATGGTTAAGTTAAAATTTGCGTTGTTTTTTAATGTTTTATGTTTTATTATCAACCAGAAGTCGATTGTTGTGAGCAGAGGCGTCCTGCAAGAATATCTGTACTATTCTTACTAATTCAATATTTTTACCCCAATTTCTTTAAAACCACCTCCCGGTATTTGAATGATCCTTTAATGTTCAGTAGTAAAGAGAAGTGACGTAATTTAGCATCGTAATACTTCCTAACTATAAGTAAAAAATATTGACGAGCGTCTTTTACGTAATGTTATTTGTAACTTCAGTTCAGTCATAGTTTAATAATAAGTTTTTTAAGGAGTTATTGTTGAAATTTCTTAGTAATATTTCTTATCTAAAATTTGTTGCAAATAATTTGAAAAGTATTAAAAGTAATGAACACTAAATTATCATCATACTGCAGGACTCATATTCACAGAGGTCATGCAAGAACATTAACATACATCGATTTTCGGCTATGCATTTAATCACCATTTTACCATTTAATGTAATTATTGCACTAAGTGATTTATATTGTACAAAGTATTTGGGGAGTTGGAGGAAATTGTAAGCCCTGAAACTTTAAACAAAAACCGTGAAATTGTATAACCTTTGTAGTATATATTTTAAAAACGGCATAAAACAATACTATTCGAACAGTATTTCATTTCACATTCATAAAAATATATTGTGCTGTATGTACTTTAATAAAGATAAATTTATGAAAATTGGTATGTACATAAAATTTTTAGTTATTTTTAATATAAGTAACGCTCTGTTATTGGTTAAACTTACTATTTTTTACTTTAAAAAGTTCTTATACTCTTTTTAGCTAAAGGATTAGAAACGGAATTACTCGGTTAAGCTACCAATAAATCAAATTTTCCGTCGGGCAATGGAATTTTGTGTCGAATTATCCTAACATAGTTTAATCGATGTTTTGTAAAAGTTAAAGGAATCGATATTTATTCGCACGAACGAAATAAAATCCAATCGTAAATGGGACGAGGCGGTGCACGGTTAGCGGGAAGCGAGGAATTAGTATTCGAAAATGCAATTTCATTGCAGTATCTCAGACGTACTGTGGAGGGGCGGTCCGAAAGGGGTGGCTGGGTACACATTCATCTTGTTATGTATGCGTCCGGATGCGCCAGCTTCGCAAACACAATAAGAGCCTCCTCGCCTCTTCCTCGTATCCCACCGCCCACGCCTCCCTCACTCTTATGGAAAACTTATTAGAACAGGGCCCGCCGGGGAATCCTTTTTCCTTCGGTAAATATTTGAGGGAGAAATTAAAATTTGACAGCGGACGTTCTCAGAGTTACGAAGGACGGAGTTTACTCTGTATGCTCGCATGTGATATCCGAGGCGTAAAATGAAATTTAGATTGAGTTTGGACAGGCCTCGCCATGGAGCCGCGGGCAGAGGAAATAGAAGACCGCATCAGCTAGAGGCTGCAGACGAATTGGAAACTTACACAAATCACTAAAACTAATATAATATAGCGCTTCGAAACTTAGTACAGAGTTTTTTGATATATTAAACATTGATATGGTATTACCGCAACTTTATTTAAGTAAAGAATTATGGAATTATTGTTATCATTTGATTTAAAGGACACATCAACCATTGAACAAAAAAGGTTATATGACATCTAATTCTTCGGAGAAATTATTGCGGTGTAGTGTTGTGTAATTATTCTAATCAACATATAATTGCAAAGGTAATTCCTTTCATCGTTCTGGTCCTGTTATCGTTTTGTTGTATTTAAAATGTGCTATTATATCACGTGTAGTAGTAAATACTCTTTTTATTCCTCTGTGTGCTCCGTAAATAAACAAGCGACTTTGGGAGCGCCGAACAATAATTCACACGTAAAACCAATGTAGTGAAAAATGAGAAAGCTATGGGACGTGCCCAGCATTTAGAGGAGCACCCTCCTGTAACAAATGAGAGCACTCGCTTCATACATTTACGTACTCACCTAATGTTGCCATGGTAATTTATAATGCTAAGTTAAAAAAAAACGAGCCTGGAACGGAAATAATTCGATAAACTGCACATGGTATTTTTAGTTTTACTTGTCATATAATTTTTGCGAAAAAAGTATGTAAGTTTATATCCAAAAATCTGGGAAAAGCTTAAGTTAATAATATTGGACCTGTCATTCTGAATTATCAATTTAAAATATTATTTGGCAGTAAATATCAAGTCTATATTCTTGTAAATACATATCATTAAATCATCAAGGTATGTGATTATTCAATATGGTATTTTCACTATATTTTAGTAAAATTTTAAAACTAGTTACCTTTTATAATTTATCCTGTAAATGTAATAAAGTTATAATAAAAATAGAAAATAATGTAACGTAGTAAGAAGTTATTTCGTTCTCGACTGAAATTAGGTTAAAAGCACTTTGTGCTTCTGAAAGGTAATTACGTGAGCTCTTATATAAAAGCATTAAGGGGTAATGTCTTGGCAGTAATTAAAGGGGTGGGCGGGTGGTTGCGGAGGCTGCGCTGGGCGGGGG
>DWLS01005854.1:0-12252 GCA_018246255.1 Pachliopta kotzebuea | reverse complement strand
GATCAAAATTAACTAACGGCTAAAATATAAACATTGAAAATACTATGAAAGTAAAGCATTTATTGATCTGGTCACGTAAAGTATGATTATAATTGTTCTATAAGGATAATTATCATCAAATGGAAGAAAGGGATAGTCACAATACGTAAACTGTAATATCTATTCATGTATTACATGGTTTACAAAAATTAAAATGTTATTAGAAAAGAACTTACTTTATAAGTTTGTAGATTTCATTTTTATCTCATTATGCAAGACTCATTCACAAATCGAAAAGAGTCAATATTAGTAAAAAAGGGGAAAAAAATATCAAAAACATAGGTGTAATTTTAACGTTGTTAGGTACAAGCAATATTGTGAACTGACTACCAACCTCCGCTCGTAGAATAGGTCTATTAAGGAGAAGAAAAAGGTATAAACGAAATAATATTAGAAAAATAAAATATTATATATATTATATTAGCCTTCTGGGGTCCAATAAAATATGTCAAAGGTCATAATCGATCACGTTGTCTAGCTGCGGGTTGGCGGATGTTGCATGTCGTCGAAAACTATTCTCGGAAATTATCGGATTCCTCACGTTGTTTTTCTTTATCACATAGTAGGGATTGAAAGAACCAATTATTTGAGTTAGAGGTTTTAATTACGCTTTTGGTTTGAAAACCTAACGTTTTAAAACCGAAATAATAAAATGTACAAATTATAAAATGTAGCGATAGATTGTTTCGTTGCCAGCTTTCGGTGTGTTAGAATCTTATAAGATAACTTATTCTCTGGTAAGTCACATTGATCGATGTCCTAACTCAGCAGTTTTCGATCTATGCAGTAGCCATGACATTACGCGATAAAGACAATCTTTGAGTAAATTTATCAATGATGCTATGATAAGACTAGCAGTAAACTGAACAAGGAATTTGTTAAGAAAGTAAAAAATGTGTCTTTCAACATGGCACTATCCATATCTTATAGAAACAGCCTATAAATTTTTAGAGTTGAACTTAGGCACAGGCAAAAATAAAATAAATTTGGACTTGCCACATGCCATGAAAGTTATCGAATAAAAATTTTTGGGCATAATCACATAAAAGGTGCTTTTATTTCCCTAAAATTATTCCCTCCTTAGTCATCTTGAACATTAGTTACAAAATAGAGAGGCTGTGAGGAAATTTTAACCGTCTCCAAGACGTGGTATAATTAATAATAAGGCCTATTAAATACTACATCAAATGGGCCATTTAAGAAATATCTTTATTACTATCTTAAGGCAAATTGTGTTAAATTTTCATTGAAGTAAAAGCAACAATTTGATTTAGATAACTACTAAGTGTGCGTGTAAAACCTGTTGCGGGGGCCGTAAAGTTTGATTCGAGGGCACAATTAAATTCTATTAACAGGACCTCAGTGAGGTATAATTAAGCGACAACCTAGCGGGCACTGAAATATCTCTCATTCTTATTTGAATGGGCCGGGCCGGAGTTATGAAAGTTTTGTAGCGATAATTACACGGCACAGGTACTGAGAAGTTGTTAGGCGACTTACGAGTGCGGCCGAGGCATAAGATAGTGTCGTGCGACACTATTAATGCGGCCGCGACAGGCGTTTGATTGCAGGTGCTCCGCGGTCGCTCCACCAAGTTGTTTATTACCCGTTTCTTAATACAGGTCTAGATCGAGCTCGTATAACGTCCGAGGGGAAAACTAAGACATTCATAATTACCCGACGCGTCACAGTCTGATCGTGCATCGATAATGCATTACACGCAGATGACAGGTATACAATAACAAGAGCTAACGGATAGGTCTTCAAAAAATAAATAAGTATTTATAGACTCGATCTTTTGGTAAATATTCAAAGGCTCTAATCCTATGATAATGTTTTGTATACTTTACATAGACTACAATGCACACTTGACGACTTCTACCAAGAAACTCAATACTATTGTAGTATAACAATTATTGAATTATTGAATTGTTATATTGTATATTGTTGAACAATTATAGAAGAGTTAACTGTAATTATCTCAGTGTTTAACTGATATCACATATTTTAACTAAAATATAATATTAAAAGTGAATTACCTATTGTGATAACTTATTTAGTAGAAAGTATTGTTAAAGCGTATATCCAACAATGAATAAATAAAAGCTAACGATGATGATGACGACAATGATGATATAGATTTATCTTACTCAAGCTGTACTATGCAATAGTAATTTTTTAAAGTTACTTATTTAGACATTTAAGTTTTATGTTATATGGATATTTAAATTTTAATGCCGATACTTTAAATTAAACTTAGATCGCTCGATTCGATGCTTACAGGGAGAGTTTAAATGATCACTACAAAACAAACTCTTTGATTTAAAAATAAATATTCAAGGACACCGAGTGATGATGAATGATGGGCCGGCTTGTGTGTAAGACGTTGTTCTGTTACCTGCCTCTTCTAGTTACATGAACGTTTAATCAAACTACTGCGACAAGGTTTGATTGCGAATGATAAATAGATGCCGTTTGATACCAAATGCATGAGTGACCTCCTCAATAGTAAATGTTTTTGTATTCAGTTTTAGAAATAATATGTAACATTAGTTTCGTAATTAACAATTATACACCAACATAAGCCATCTTCTTCTTGAAAAATTTAGATTTTGGTTACATTAATAAACTCGAAGAAATACTAACAACAAAATGTTACTTTATTACAGGAAACTTAACTTTATTTCTTCATTATTTTGAAGTTAACTAATATAACAAGGTTTTTATTAAATTATTAATACTAAAATTAAAGTAATGTGAAGTATTTGGTCTGTTGATATGAATATTTATTGATAATGTCAAAAATATATAACAAAGGTTTAACGATGGCATGGTAATAAAGCTGCAACAAGTAAACAATGATTAAAATATTCAATATTTCAGGTTTATATTTAAACATTTTGTAAATGTATAAGAAAATATCTTTAATGATGTTATTTGCTACCTGGTGAAGGTTAATAGAAATCAGTGGATTCAGGTGGAAGGCCTAAGTTCAGCAGTCTACAATAGATTGTTACCGAAATTTCTTAAGTAAAAGTTTGAAAAAGTAATGATAAAACTCAAACGACCTTACGGAAATATAATCGTTGTTGTAATCATTTTATGGTTATTGGAAGTTGATCCTTTAAAAGTTTGCTTCATTACTCTTCGCTGCATCAGTGAGTGACCTGAAATTGAATCCGCCGTTATGCAATAACCCCTGAGTCTTATTGTGGAGTTTAAATAAAAAATGTTTTCTTTATATCAATGGGCATTGTTGTGCGACAGTAACGGTGGCCACACGCGCGCCTCTCGTGCGCTGCTCACTTTATGGCTGGCGTCCGCCGAGACGTCTTTACATTGCACGATTAAAAATATGTATATAATGACCTCCTTAATTATAATTATTCATTTAGAAAGAACGCTACAACCGTTAATCGATCTATTAACTGTTTCGGAAAACTTCTGGTTTGTAGGTGGTGTATACCTAAAGGGTGGTGTACTACCAATTAGGATAGTTAATTACGTAAGTGATGTTGAATGCTAAATTTTTTTGGTATAAAAAAATTTCTTACTTTTAATTCTGCTTATGGTACGAATTAATTGCTTATTTTTCTTGATAGCTTTGTTTAGTCAGGATGCAATGTATTATCATGTAGTGTAAAGGAGCTCCGGCGTGAGTGGCTGCCGGTAACGATGATTCCTATAGCACATTATTCTTCAGTCTTTTGAATTTGTTTTGTTTGATAAGAGTTACTTCAACTTACCTTCTACAAAAATGTATGAATTGGACCGCATCATTTGTTTCTTTTTGTGCATTCGATGCCTCCACTTTGTTAAAAGATTGGATTGTTTTCATTGGGAAGGCATTTATCATCTATTTTATCGCGCCTGTGCATTGTATGGTCAAAGATTGTTTCGTTGCTGCCGTGCCCATAGGTGAACTAGGTCAATCGTGGACTTAAATGGAATCACCATTATCTAGGTACCTCTACAGCGTTGTTAGAAAATGACGTAAGATTTACATTGAATAAATGGCATTGCTACCATCATTACTTGATTTATCTAGCGGTAGGGACCCAATTAAGGTTATTTCATAATGATCCATAGTTGTACTCTGGCGATGTTCGTGACATCGGATGAAATCGAGACAACGATCGGAGTCGCTTTGTTATGAAATGATTGAAATTCATGTTTTGAATAAGAAAATTGTCATCTCTCCTGTGCAAATAATTAAGTTGATTTACTGACATCGATGCCATCTTTTTCAAATTACTTAAATCATTTGAATATTTAGGAAATTTTCTCTTCAATATTATCACAATTTTTTGAGCAAAAGTTTTGGATAAATTACAAAATTTAATTTTATGTCTAGTAACATTTTGAATACAACTTTACTAGAAAATTTTTTATTAATAATTATTTGAAAGAGATACGTACTAGTTGAGTAGTAAGCCCGTCCATAACAATGCAGCACTAATTAAGATGATATACATTGCAGTAATTATTGTAGTTTTTAGCCATAGCATAATAGTAGGGGTAAGACTATATTTTTAAAATAAAAAATATATTGAAGTTGTATTACCGAAAAGCTTAGAAAATATTTAATCTTTTTTTCATTATTATTGTTTTGTATTTTGCAGCGGAGAGCTCGGTGGTCACGCGCATGCGCTCCGTGTCCGCTACTAACGCGGCTCGTTTGCGCGCGCGCCCTCACGAAGCGGTCCATTACACAATATAATTAATTTCACTTAATACTCATCGATTATTGAATATAATAATCGTATAGTTTGGCGGCGTTTCGGCGGCTCGTGATCGATCGGCGGCGGACCCCCCGCGTGCTGCTATCCTGTGAACACGATTTGTTGCTTTATTGCTTGTTCGGGAACTTTTTTTAAAAAAAACTTTTATTTAGTTGTACATACATTCACAATTATCTGAAATTTGTTACTAGGATTGGTAAAAAGTTTGAAGTAGATAACACTAAAAAATTACGTCAAGAAAATTTTATAAGTGTAAAAAAACAGTACTCTATATTTACCTTTGCACCTTCAGCGAGAGACCTGAAACGAAAAACTATTCTGTTCTCATTTTAACTTTTAGTTTTGTTTTTTGATAGCGAAAAAACCTTTAATTTTATCACCAATATATTTCATAAGTTCGATAATAATATATTTTACACAATAGAGACCCAACATCTGTAAAAAAAAGTAAAATAAGTAAATATAATTGCAGACGGAGTCTCTTTTATAAAGACTGTTTGATATAAAACTGAATTAATTAAATGCAAACGGCATTGCAATTTCCATGTAGAAAATTGTGTAATGTCGTGAAACGGACCGTTTACAACATACTGAATGAGTAATGAGTGGTACACGATGTGGCACAGATGCGGACAGAAAACGAGAATCGACAGGTAATGGTAGCGGGAAACACCACGCGGCCAGCGGCCGGCGGCCAGCGGCAGACCGGCGCTGTAATAGCTAGCCTTGTAGCCCATCCATAACGAATTTCTTATTCATCGATATTAATACTGTTACATGACAACCGTTGGGCGTACTACAAATGAGTGCGACCGCTCCAAACGGATTATTATATTTATACGTGCATCTCGTGATCCGCAATTAGTACTCCTGCTACCTATACAATTTGTAATGCTTGTTCAGCAACAGACGCTTTAAATATAACGAATTAAAGCTTTGTTAAAGAAAAACAAACGTTCATTATATTTTTAAGCCTGTTGTAATTTTCTTGTAATTTTTTTGTATATTCATAAATTGTTATAATATTAAGTAAAGACATCAACGAGGTAATTAATTTTCGTAACATTTACCATTTCGTGAAAAAAGTGTTATAAAAAAATTGTTAAAGATCTTTTTGTTGTCTCTTAAAAATACTATTAAGAGTAATTCTATAATAGATCTATGTAAAAGTCATTTAATTTTTTCATAGGGTCGAAAGATAGTTCTGTGCTAAAATATCAAGTTTATACCATCAGTGGAGCTCATAAAATACGTAAATTGCATTTAATTGACTACCCTTGTAAATTAATAATGAAATGGCTGTGACCCTCCGTTTGATCTCGTAATTCACACACGGGAAGACATATCGACCTCGTTAAGGCACGGGACACAGTTCCTTAATGGACATTTGACCGTTTAAATTCCGTTTCGCTGGGACGCGTTCATTCATAATTATGTTTGAGATTTAGATATGCTATCGTTAGTATTTTATAATTCTACATATTTTTTAATCTGGATCTGTAAAACAATTTTTCTTTATTAGCCAAATTTAATCAAAGAATGAATGATTGCAATTTTTTTGGTTTTAAACTATTTTTATGTAGAATCTTTGACAATGACTGTAGGGAGGGCTACACCCGGAATATCTCTGCGGGATCGAATGAGAAGAAAAGAGGTGATTCGTAGAAGTTCTAAAGTCACCGAGATAACCCTATGCGTTGAATGGACTACATCGGACAGGACACATTGCTTGAAGCATTGATGACCGATAGGGCAGTAAGATCTCAGAGTACGCGTACGGGTAAACGCAGTGCTGGAAAGCCCTTTCACAACGTCGATAGATGACGAAGACCGATAGGAGTACTTTGAGGGAGGTCTATTTCGGGCAGTGGGCAGCTATCGGCTAATGAATGAAATTAAAAAATTGACTAACAAGAACTTGTTTAAAGTCTATTTGTACACAATCAGGAAGCCAAATAGATTTTTTTATTTAATTCAATGACGCAAGCAGGACGTTCATTTGTTTATAAGTAATATGTACATATGTCTACAACAATGTGGAGGGGTTTTCTTATGAGTTTTATTTCTCCGACCGACTCCGACTCAATATATCGTAACTTTCACCAGAGTACTATCTAAATATTTAAAATGCAATAAAATAATCACTTAATGACTATCTTAAATGTATTTTATTAGACACGGGAAGCTGAGACTTTGTGTTGGGTAAAGTTTAATACAGATTCAAAAAAATTACATTAAAATTTCTTTATTGGCCTATAAAACATTTTTATTTTACATTTATATTAATTGAGAGCAAATAAGATACAGTTAATGAGTTAGATATGTAAATGATTGTAATCATTGCATAAATGTTCATAATAATTCTAAAATGTACAAAATACTTCTGTCAGTGATAAGGGCCTTAATTTCAATACGAGTTTTACAGAAAAAGAATAATAATAAATAATTGATAAGTGTGATATGTTTAATTCATATGTCTGAAAATTTGGATTTTTTCAAATGAAAAGAAAAGTTTTGAAATTAGCTTTTCTAGAGATTAAATTTATAAAATATTAGTTTTGCCTCGATTTAAATTCCTTTGAAATACCCAATATCTGTTAAAACTTTAGATAAGTAGTAACCCTTTCTTTTCGAGTATATATTTGTGTGCTTTGTAACACGTTCTTATTTGATTCCAAGACTGCGTGTTGTGGAGTTGGTTGGCGGTGAGGTTTTTTAATCTTGTCTATCTATACTACCATATCATATTGTGGATCAACAGCACTGCTGTTTCGATTAACATATGAGAGTCGTTGTATTCTAGGCCGCATTGTCATTTTACACCATAATAAATTTAGATCCGCCTATTGTAGATAAATATGGGATACGCGTATACAAATTTAAATATAAAAAAAATAGTTTATGCTATTTTAAGCATAGTATTGTACATCAATTGTATTGCAACTTATGTTTAAACATGCAATCATTTAGACTATTAATCGTATAGTTCATATACTCATGTCGATATTGTTTATTAAACTTTTATTCAATATCGACGCCTAAATTATTCCTCGCCCGCAGCGACTAACATACATTTGAGGCATTTTCGATGTCGTTAATATCATCCTTAATGCGCTTATTAGACTGTCCGTCTCATTTTATTTACAAAGAGTAAAATAATTACACTGTAATATTAAGAATTTAATGGTCTCCGTGATATATTTATTGCTTTAATGTGTGCCCTCGTACGATCGGGTTACGGACTTTGTAATGTTAACGTATGTATGTTACGTAGTTATTTTTTTTTGATAAATATTCATGAGTGATAGAGGTATTGCGATACCTTACACAATTCATGTGTCAAAGAAACGGCAAGCGGGTCCGAACTGGCGCCGAAGTTTCTTGTGCTTTATATATCATATGAGGGCGCTCTGTGCTTTAGCTAGACGACACATGTCGATGCAGTGCGCCTTCATATTTATATATTCCATATATACCTTTAAACGGTCATCACTTATTTTCAACTGCTATAATTATAAATAATACAGCTTTGTCACTATTACCATTACTTACTTAACAATTATTATACAATTTGAAAACAATAAGAAATACTGGTGTTTGGTCTTTTTTTCTTTAAGCCCGTTCTTCCTTATATTGGGATAGGGATTTTTGGTTTCTCTCAATTCTTTTCTTTTTTATTACTTTTGTTAACCTAATTTTTTACAATTTGTCTTTCTTCTTTTATACTTCATATTTTCATTCCTTTTATAATCTCGTATTGCCTCTGAGACTTTCTCGCCGCATAATTTAACTATTTTATTACTTGTTTTTCTTTCTTCACATTTTTCATATCGTTTTTGTATCTTCTTTCTTTCACTTACTTTTCTACAATTTTCAAGAATTTTATGGTTAGTCTATGTTGTTGGAGACCGTCTAGGTATAATGGTTTACCGCAGCTCTTATTTCTGCCGCCAAACAGTAGCACATTACTTTTTCCGGTTTGAAGATTGTTGTAAGCCATTGAAATTACTATGGTAACGAGATTTATCGTCTTAGATCTCAAAGCAAAGAGCGCAATATGGTGCTGTGTGCTGATAAGCGCCACTTTGTTAAGGGTAAGCGTATTACTTACTGTCAAGTGAACGCGAAAAAAAATATAAAATTAAAAAAACTTGGAAATAAGGTTATTACAAGGTTTAATTTCAGCACATTCTTGACCCGTATGTTTTTTATGCTCTATGAAGGTAACACTGGCACCGGTGTCAAATTTACTTCACTTATTTTGCGACTAGTAGCAAAGTGCTATGGTAATGTTATTTCATTGTGATGGTTATTTGAAGATGTTAACAAGATAGGTAATTCTCCGGTCGAGGTAGTCTTTTTCTGGCGACCATTTTGGAACGTAGTACATACCATACTGTGCCGGTTTCTACTATAAACTAGTGTTCAACAATCATTATCTTCCGGTTTAATTTACAAGGGTAATGAAAGGTACCATCTTTATGCAATAATACTATATCCGCTATGTGGTGAACATGTCAACGTTGTCATTGTTATGAATAGGCGAATCACTATTGCAGCATTGTTGTTCTGTTAGTTTTGACAATTAGTTATATAAAAAATATTGTTTCTAGATTTATAACAATTTATAATAGATTGCTACATTTCCAATTAAATAATTTTATGAATTTTTAATTTCAAAGAATATTATTTGGAAGCAATTTGTTATTAATTTTTAATGTTCTACCTTATCTTTGATTATATATACCTATAACCGATTTATTGCATTCGTGACCGTACGTTTGCGCTCCTGGGTTGCAACGACCTCCTACGTTTTGAAGATAACTTTAAGCAGTAGCAAATATTTGATCTGTTTAATATCTACGTATAATATATAGGTAGAAGTCAACTAGTTTATTACTATACTGTATAGGAAGAATCATAATTAAAGCTTCCGGTAGCGCAAAGGCACCTCTCATTCGTGCCACGTGCCCTACGCCCACACTCTCTTTAATTTGCTCACATAATACGATATTCTTTACATGAAGACCGTAATGATATAGATATTTTGTTTATGTAGGGAAAATGTCTGGTTACCTTCGGCGTAGGAGGGTCATGTCAGACTTCATTCGATTGAAAGTCTTTCGCCGAATAATATTTTACGGCAGGTTTATGAGAACTTTTTGCACACAAAGTTGGCGGTACAGCTAAATTGGGCTACGCTTTAGTATAGGTTAGGTTAGGATTTTTTAGTTAATGGTATAAACACTCTATGAGCCTAAATGTTTTAGTTAAAATGATGACGATTTACTGTGTTTAAATGGACATTTGCATAAACTCACTTTTATTTTTTTAATAATTACAATGTGAAATTGTTGGAGCTATGCCAACGAATTATTTCCCAGGAGTAGAGTGGTGTTCCATCTTAAAAAATTCAGAGCATACTAATTACATTTTATGTGGTAGCCAGAATAATTATTTTCCAGGAACGACGAATTACCATGAACTTTTAATAAAAATTACATAAAATTTAATTATGTTATAGAATGTATCTTTTGTCCTTGTTTATATCATTCCGCTTTGGGATTGCTTTAAAGCATAATATTTAGCGCTTTTCACTTCAATGATTGTCATTGAGTTCCTTAATATATGTTCGTGAAATTATTAAAACTTCCCATTATTTTAAGTTATAAATTTTAAGAATATTTGTGTTGATCTCCAGAGAGTTTTCTGTCCGGTATCCATTAGGGACGGGTTGAAAGTTGTTTCGTTAAGTCGGTTATGATAATTACGTACATCTCCTTAATAAATATGAGTGCGCCGTTCAGTTTCTCGGTTCTTATGAAACGAATGTTTGACCCGTGCTCTCCGGCCTCATGAATATTTAATATTTACAAATTATTAATCCAACACTTATCCCGCGTCGCCTTTCGGATGCATTCCTTTACGATTGAACTATTGAGCACGCGGGCACCGATCTTCGTCGGTATCACCGTCGTCATACTCTTTGAAGGCTTTATGAAGATTAGAAAATTGAGTGCTCTCAGACGGGAGTAATTTTTAAATAAAGTGTCCAGGGTCTAACTTTCTCATTGCATTTAAAACAAAAGAAAGTCGCGTACATATAGAAGTGCATATACATATTTTATTATACTGGACGAAGATTTTATTTTTATTTAAAATATGCTTGAAATTTTTGAAATAATTTTTTTTTCAAACGGCGGAATTACAATTTTAAATTAATCAATTAACTGTGATATTAGTTTTGTTTTTGACAACTGCGTTTCGTTTTACGCTTCAGCGTTTTAAAGTTGCCAGCAGCAACAAATGTAAAGTACTGGTTTTGGGTACCGTTTTACCGGGATTAAGTTATGATGGAGATTTCCATCATTATGCAAAGAAGGGTTAAACTAATATGTTGTTTTCTTTGCATTGGTAAAGATATAGATTAGTAAAGTAACTCCATATTGTTGGTGCCAGTGGCAAGTAGGGCAATTCAACTTTATTAGGGAGTCTTATGTTTAGTAGAGGACATTAACATGCTGAAGCAAAGGTCCATAGTTTCATGTTAAATTTTGTAACAAAAAAAAAACTATATAATATGTAAACCATTATCGTCACGACCTGGTGATAAACAAGCATTGCTGGACATAATCGTCCTCTAAAGATTTCCATAACGATTGGCCCTGCGTTGCTCGCATAAGAAGTAGTACAGAAAAACATAATATTTTAGTAGATTAGATTTTTTTAATAAACGATGCAACCACTTCTAATATTTGAAACAGATTAATGTGAAAAGCCAATCACGTTGAGAGGTCTATCGAAATTGAAAAAAAAGACTAAAATTTATCACTGGGCAGTCCATGCAGAGACGTTCATTATCATATTGACACCGGCTATACTTCTATAATGAACTCAGTCACGCGTACATAAAATTTAAATATATTAGTGGCTACTGTATTAAAAATATTGATAACACATATTTTGGGACGTCTTTAATTGCTACTAATAATTCAGTCCTATGCATTTCAGATAAGACCGAGCCGTTTTAAAAGGGAACAACTTAATTGCCGTCGTTTCGTATGGAGGTGAGTAAATCTGTGTCGGAGACTTTACCGACATCAGCACGTGCGCCTGATATTAATGGCGCTCCAATGGCTCCGGTCATATACTCATTTAAAGAATCTGTGATGTTACATTTTATACATTACGTTTGTGAAAGTTGAGGAATGATTCACTTCTGGTAATACCTTTTTTGAACAATTATTTTAAAATATCGGTTTGTTAAGATTACAGAACGATATAATTTAAATTTATTTGCACGGTCTTAAATAAGTTAAATATGTTAAACTGGTCGTAGATCTCTAATGCCGGAGACATTCTAGTTAAGTACCACAAGATTTTTTTTTTTTTTACTTATGTATAGGCTAATGCTTGACCACGATCCCACCTGGTGTTAAGTGAAGATGTGATCGATGATGGTAAAGCGCAT
>DWLS01005853.1:0-12256 GCA_018246255.1 Pachliopta kotzebuea | reverse complement strand
CGATAGTACATTGTTTTATAATTATATTTTATATATTTAATTACTTAAATACTAAATGTTCTCTATAATTCCTGAAAAAATTAAATGTTAAATTACAAAATGGCAGCTCAATTTAATCGATATTATTTTCATTGAACAAATACCGAAAATTTAAAAAATCGTTCCCTATATTTACAAAAGTACGCTAAATAAAACAAAATCGTGTACAAACCCAGGTGAGGTTCCCAACATATAGTTGGAATCGGCGGCCATGATGGTGGCTTGATGCGTTGTTGTGATAAGGAACGTTTCCATTTGTTTCCTCCGGTGGATGCGAGTGTTGCGGAGCTAATGAGTTTGGAGGGCCTTCTACATCATCAGGCTTCGGTGCAGGCGCAGCAATCACGTCGTCATATAAATCCACATTCTCGCCTCCAAACTCGTCCTGAAACCAGCCGGCCATCTTTGATTGTACGGATTAAAAAACATTCAATGTTTATTTATATAAAATTTGCAGTAATTTATAATAAAAGAAGATTTTGTTATACCTGTCTATTAAAGTCTGATTCTATGTCGTCAGCATATAAATCTATGTCCACGCCTCCATCCGCCATTTTGCGATAGCGAACATTGAATGACGGAGAGAAAAGCGTCTCCTTTTTAGCTTTTGCTATTGATTTAAGTCAGAGAAAAATTGAACGTTGTCTATGATACAAGCTATCATAAATATTTATGATTTATATTCATTTAAACTAATATTTATTAATATTCCTAATAGTATTTAAAATAAAGATTTAAAAAAATAATTCATTAGTCATTGACACGATAATTACAAATAAACAATTAGTCTATACCTATGAAACAATTATAAATAATAATTACTGCAATTTTTAAATAAAATCTATTTTGTCATTTTCCGAAAATAATTATTTCACTATTCATATAGTTATTGTCTTTTAAAGTTAACTTTTAGTTAATAATATTAAAAAAACAAAGACCAGGTTTAGTAACATTCCTTGGTAGAAACTTATGTACAATTTTGGACTATATACTCATTGGTGATGATAGTGCTGATTCGCCTTTTGCGACGTATACAGGTCGTCCAAAGAATATATACTACTGTACCGAGCTCATCTGATTCTAGGCACGCGGACCGCGGCTTGATAGCAGTATTAAACATTTTAAATCAGATCTATTTTAAGTTATATATAGTTGTAAAACAACTCTATACATAAATTCAGTAATCCTATGACATTATATTCAGAAATGTTAATTTCATTTGAAAGTAATCATATTAAGAGCCGACTTGTTTTAAAAAAATGAATTTCAATTATCCTAAAAAAATAATGATAAATGATAAAGAAAAAAGGGCACAGAAACAAGTTGAAAATACAACCAGGGCCCATTTCTTGCCATCATTATAAATTACATCGTGTTCATGATTTTGTTTATCTTTAGAGACATCTATTGAGGATCAGATGTTACAGGTAGATTTGAGGATGACAGAGGACTCACAAGTGGTGCCATCTACTTCCCAATATTTGAATTGTACACATTTAATTTTAATTCTTTGGAAGGCGGAGCGGGGCGAGAGACGGGAGGGACTTATCTACCAGTCCTCGCCATTTTCCGTCAAGCACAACTCGATCAAGTTAGCTTCTGTCAGTCGTCGTGTTTGGGTGCACTGTTGTGAAAAATTATTTGTACCGATGAATATCAATGGAAAATCGTGTTAAATACGACGCCAAGTTATGGCTCAATTTTTGTGTTTGTGGCTTTAAAGCATTGCTCGATTAGTGATAATGGCCGAGTGATTGGTAAGTGCAGTGTTTTGTGTCGTATGCTGGGCTGTCGCAGCAACCGAGGGATTCTTTCTCTGGATAAATCGCTGGCACAGCGACGTGGGTTCATAGTTCGAGAAGACGATACACCATGTCGGCAAAAAATATCCCAGGAGACAAGGTTAGTCCTATCATATTGCGAGCCAAATTGCTCAACATGTACCAACCAAAAGGTCACTTTTTTTGTTTGTTTCTAAAAACTTTCCTTTCTCTCGTCGAGACGCTGTCTTATTTTGGAAATAATAACTTGTTAGTAATCTGTGTAATAGTTAGAATTATGGAAATATCGTTTATCATGTTTGTTTAGTCATTTATTTGTTAGTAAACAAATTACCTTTAATTTTTAATGAATATTGTTTAAATAGTATTAATTCACGAATATGTATTTTTTATTCTCTGCATATTTCCAGAATTTTTGCAGCATTAAGAAAAAATAAATTAGCTTTATTTGTCCTTTTTGTTATATAATGTGAATAATATGAAATAATTTAGATGATTACTTTCTATAAAATATGGTGTATGATAAATATTTAAACTATCTTTTTACATAATACATCCCTTAATAATCTCATAAATTATGTACCCATTCCCATTTTAATAGGTAAATATCAATAATTTTTTTTAAACACCTTTGTGTCCATAACAGTTTGTGATGATTTTAAACCTTAAAATTTTGTAAACCCTGATAAAAAAAATTATTTATTTCGTTTATTAGTTATTGATACATTAAATAAAAACTTGTTTTTTTTTTATTTCAAGCGTTTTTAAAAATTAAATTAGGAAGACAATTTTTGTTAAATTCTAATCAAGGTATTATAGTTTCTTGTAAGCAACTCAAGTATCTGAACATAGTTAAAAAAAATATTATTGTAGTTTATAGACTTAAGTAGAACAAAAAATATTATGTTAAACGTGACTTGTTCATATTGTAAATTTGTGAAATCTTGTAAGAATCTTGAAATTAGTACAGCCTTGTCTTGTGTAAGCATGTTTATAACACTGACATTGATGATTATAATTTGATTTTATTATGCTGACAACTTTCAAATCCACTAATTTCTATGTTAAGAAATAAATAAGCATAGCATATATGATTTTCCAGCAGACAATATCCATCTGTTGACATGATGAAGACATAATTTTCGTGACTCAATTTTTGTGATAATATAACAATTTGTTTTGATACAAGTGCATATAGCTCTACTATTTACTTTGCTTTTAGAGAATTATACTATAAGAAATGTCTCTTTGGTAAGATTGAGTTAATTATATATACCAAACTTAACATGAGTGACATATTCATTACAATGTTACAAAAAAATTCAATTTCATAAGAATATCACAGTAACAACACTTACACTAAGAATCACTTATTATAAAAACTTCCATAAGAACCAGGTGTACATAAATGTATTTTCATAGCATTGGATAATCCTTCTCTTATATTTGTTATTAAAAAAGAGTTTTAGTGTATGTTTAAACTTTATTTAATGTTAAGATCTAATTACTATATACTAACCCTTCTTTAAAAAACATTCTTACTAATTACTTGCTTGATAAGATTCAAAGCCTGTTTTTTGATGTTCCTGATATATTATGTAACTTTTACATTTCTTTTCATGAGTATTTACTAAACCAAATAAGAAAATTTGGCAGTTCATGGTAAAAGTAATTTCTTGTCACATTTTGTTTCATAAATATTTTTTTTTAAGTAAAAGTGAAAATAATTATTTTTTCATTTTGTTTATATTGCCAGGAATTATTTTTTATTTTTACATGAATTTATTTTAAATAATGTATTTTCTTAAATTAGTATTAGGTGCATTATTTAGATGTTGGTTTCATCTTGTTAATTTATCATGTAATTAATTACACAATACATTGTTATTAAATATGATATAGTAAAGCCATTAAACGATACTTTTCTCTTTGTTAATGTAAAAAAGGAATCTTAAGGAAATATTTTTTTGTTTTAAATACGCAATAATAAAAACGCTTGTATTTCTTTTGTCGATTTTAACGATTTTCAGTTGCGATATTTTATCACTATAAACAACCTGACAAATATGTACACCCTCAGTATTAAGGTTTCTTATTGGAGGCTGTTCAGGTAGATACAGCGTTTATGTTCTGTTCTCTGTGCTGCCGCTTATTATTAATATGGAAACATTACTGTTTTGCAGTTTGAAGAGTATAGTGACATTATTGGACATTAATATTATACGTGTCAAGGCGGAGAGCACACGTGTTTCTTCATGAACAATGTCCTCTAATTGTCATGAGCAGATGTATATCTTAGTCAAAATTGTCCGCCGCCTGCGTATAAAAAAAACATTTATGAAGTAACCCGGTAGTAGAAATTTTCGCAAAATTACGTTGTTATGTTACAAATTATTGAATTATTCATACCAGAATTATAATACAAACCACTTAATAAGTACGCAAGAAAAAATTGATAGATAAAAAAAAGTGACCGGTAGCGATTCTATTCAAAAACAAAGCTGTAAATTAGTTGAATTTAAATTATAGTATTAATAGTATGTTAATTGTTGTAACTTGTTTAAATGTGGCATTGAATATAAAACATGAATTGTAACAGTAATGTGTATAATTTATACAATTTACATATCCTTGCGTTCTTCTCTAATTGTACTGTTATTGTCACTTGTGACTCCAGGTAGAAATTCATGAAGAAACTTCAATTGGCGTAATAATGATTACAGTTTAGTTAGCTTCAACAAGTGATTGTTTTTAACAGAATCTTGCCTAGTGCTTGTCGACGTTCTCATATTCCGGTAAGCGGCAGTATAACCTTTTATGGTAAAGCACACTAATCTAGAAGAAACTTAGTCACACCTCTCTTGAAGGATCCTACGTCATACCTGTATAGAAATACTGATGTCGGTAGACCATTTCAATCTGCCGCTCGCATTATGAAGGACGAAAGGTAGTGCTTTGTCCCACAGGGCAGAGTATCGAAAACGAAGAGATCAATGTCGACTATATGTGCGGATGTAACAGTTAAGTATAAAATTACTTGTGTTGTTCTACTTGAAAGGCTTCTATTAGTTATAGTGAAAATATCAATATATGATTAGTATTAATTTAATAGTGCATTGTCTGTATCTGCAACTTCACTTGTCCTATTCAAACCACATACATACTAGTTGGTTAGATATAGATTATAATAGGTTATAATCAAATGTAATCAGATGGGTGATTACTTTAATTGACAAAAATAAAAAAGTCAGAAAATAACTTTAACTTCATACAATCGGCAATTTGATAAGTATTTGATTACAATGTATTTTACATTTTTTAGTTGAGAAATGTTATAGACAATAATTTGAATTTTACGTTTAAACATATAGTAATGATTATTATTTTACAATAATGATAGTTTCGCATTGTTACTCTTTTCATATATTTTTTATCATTATTTCATCTCCCCTATGTGGATAACTAAGAGTTTCGGTTTTATAATAATGTTGTTTAATTGTGTGACCTTTGAAAACAAGTTATAACCGAATATGCGATTGTTTGGTTAATAAACAGTTTATTTGGCTTCTGTAATAGAGACACATCTTCATCATAAAATCTACATAAATGTTACAAAATTTGCGCATGTATTTTAAATGTATGTTGTAGTTAGCGACTAAATAATACTTTATCTTGTCAAATATGTGGCGGATCACCGTTTTTAACAACTGCCCACATATAATGCACGTGTTAATTTCATTTTTTTGTTCAAGATTACGATGTAAAAAGTGTATGTGTCTCCACGTAAAAACTTTGTCAGTGTAATTTACTCAATGTCATTTACAAGATCATTTTACATACATACATTATTGCAATATCATTCATATGTGTATAAAGTATGGGCAGTTCTCATTAACTTCCTATTTGTTTAAGATAACCAGTAAGGTCTACGTTATTGCAATTAAAATGGATAAATTATAAGCTTCGGATTAGCTTACCACTTAGAATCCATTTTACTTAAAATAGGACTCTGTTACCGGCGACTATCTAGCTAAGTCTACTACTGTTGGTAGGTACTAACGCAGCTCCTACTTCTACTGCACTTGTGGTAGGTCTTTATTACCGCAGACTGTTTAGGTAGATACCATCGCCAATATTCAGCTGACAAACATTACTGTGTTCCGGTTTAAAGCTGGTATGCCAGTGAAAATACTCGGGTAATGAGACTAAACACCTCACGCCTCACGGCGACGAGCGCAACATTTTGCTGTGTGTACTATCTTATTTAGCGTCACGTTGTTATGAGGAAACCTATCACTTACTATCAGGTGAACTCCTTGCTCGTCTCGTTGCCTCATCAACTTCAAAACGAGTCAATTGCTTGAATTTCTGTCTTGAGTTTTGATGAACGTTGAAAATATTGCAATTACTAGAGTAAGTGATATTGAAAATTTTCTTTTTCATGACTACAGACACAATTTATTATTTTAACATTATTCTTTCTAGTTGATCATAGCTATGATCAAGCGTATCGCTTTGGTGTATTACGAACGAATTTGAAGCATTTTTTTTCTTTAAAACCATGCGTTGCGGTTTATCGTTACAAATTTAAAAATAAAGTGAAAAAAATATATATTTATAAGCAAGGGAAGGTAAAAGTCGTGATAGTTACGAAGATACCGGGGTCGAATTCGGCATGCACCAACGAATATTTAATTTATGTGCAGTTAGTATACACCAACTAATATTATGTGCTCTGAAGGTAAAGGAAAACATCGTGAGGAAACCCACATATGTATGTGACGACCATCCGTGGTCGAACTAGTATGTGAAACGGAGAAAGCAATGGCAAACCACTCTAATATAACTGCCAAGAAAGTCGTCGTGTGTTTCACTACACATGAAGATCATGACCCTCAGTCATGAGGAAATACGACTTAGAAGAATAAAGCAAGGCATATTATACAGTTAATGAGTACATAAATGATATTAATATGTGGATATACGCTTTGATTCACAAGCACTACGTCAGTCAGTATGTTATTGGTATTTATCAAATAGTAAAAAAAGTATATATACTTCCTGCAGAATTTCTTGCGACCGTTATTCTCAGTTGTGAACCATTTTTTTTTAATGAACGGGCCGTACATTTTGATGTTCAATAAATGAATAGATATTTCTATTTTGAAGAAAAAAAGTGACTTGGACTTTTTGAATTAAGAGGTGCGGATATAATCTACATTTGGTATCAATAAACGTCGTCTCCCAACCATCACATAATGAAAGTAAGACGTGATCAGTTCGCGTAATCGATATGCGGATATCATCAATCTGTCCCTGTCCAAAACAAAGCGTCCTTTAACCATTGTTCATTAAAACATTCATCCATTGTTACTGTTTCTTATAAACACGATGTTATCCTTAAGTCTTGTTTCATTAAGCAAGTATTTTTTTTTAATCGGTGCAACATTAATTACCAAGTCTCTGTTCATATAGAAATACATAAGTGGTTATACTGGTGGTAAGGTCTCTGTTGCCAGAGACCGTCTAGGTAGGTACTACAGCAACTCCTATTGCAGCCGACAAATAATTCTGTGCAGTCATTACTGTGTTCCGATTTGAAGGGAGTTATACAGAAGTAAAATGAGGTTTTACCATTTTATGTCTCAATGCGACCAGCGCATTGTGGTGCTGGGTATACCACCTTAACCAGCGTGCGTTGTAATGGGCGAACATATCATTTAGCATCAGGTGAACGCCTTGCTACTCTCATCACTTGTTCGAATAAAAAAATATTATACTTTAGTCTTCTGTAATAGATAAGCATATTACAGTATAGAAAAAAAGACAAGAAAGTACTAATATTATTCGATGCACATTATCTTAGAGTATCTTAGGCAGTTTTATTCAGTATAAACTCGCCGGGTTTTTATGGTTAATCTGTCTAATGTTTAATAAGGTTTTAAACAATAGCGAAAACCAATAAAATCAATACCTTATTTTTTGAGTTACGTGGCTATGGACCATTACAAAAATATTGATACGACTGTGTAATAAAATTTTTTCGCTAGAGTTGTTTCGAATTATATCCTGCATTTCTTTTACTTTCGCTTGTGACTACCGTGTAAAAGTTGAAAATTTGTATAAGTTTTAAAAAGAACGTCGTAATTTCTGCCAATTTTTTTTTCTCACTGCGTTCTTGGAAATCTAAAAGTGATGCAGCCAGGCGTGTTTATTTTATTTCTAAAGCGGGCAAGGTAACCTATTTACAGAAAAAACAACATTCTGTACGATTTATACAAATTCGTATTGCATGAACACTCTTTTTTAAATGTTTCCTTATAATATTATTATTTTTAGTTTAGTTAGCATTGCTGTAGAAACGTAGCGATGAAATTGCATTATTTACAGGTGGTAGGTCTCTGTTTCCGCAGACCATCTAGGTAGGTATCAACAGGTAACAAACTTTGCTGTATTCCGATTTCAACGATGTTGTATGCTAGTGAAATTACTGGGCTGCTAAGCTTATCACCTTTTGTCTCGAGGTGAAGAGTGCAATGTGGTGCTGTATATTCGAATACCATCTGAACCAGTGCCACGTTGTTATAAGTAAGCGAGCGTATCACTTACCATTTGGTGAACTTATCGCTTATCTCGTCGCTTAGACGGTTAAAAAGATTACCGGTACGATACTATAAAGATGTTGATGTTACCTGCCACGACTCGGTTATCTTCACCAAGTAGTCGGTTCACATAGTAAGCGGTTGTCCCGCGCTGTGTCTATACGTAGTTTTCACTCAAGGGTCTACCTTCCCCATTAACCTTGCTGATGATTCGATAACGTAGCTATTTAGTATTATTAAAAATTAGTATTCTCAATTATTAGGTCACCCAGACCGTACTATCATTGAGCTAATGTATGCTCATACTAAAAGAATCCTGTGACAAACAATATTAATTTGACATTGTACAATTATCTTCATTGAACTACGAGGCGCTGAGGAAACTCTAGTATGCGGCGTATTTGTATACATGTGGTAATGGAATTAATTACCATCTCATTAACATGCTTCGTCGCTGTATTTGTTAACATGCAAAAAATATTGTCTGTGGTAATTTTTTGCGATGACCTAACGTAATATAAGTAATTAATGAATATTAAAAGTTTACGCATATTACAGACGTATTAAACGCTGACGTCGTTCGAATAGCGACCGTGTTGAATGTTCTTTTGCACACCATGCCATTACGAATATATTTTTTGTACTTTATATCATACAAAAAATTGTACGTTGTGATTAAGTCGTTAAAAATATGTACTTTTTTTGTAACATTTTTTTTAAACAAGACATACTTAAATTATCCTTGTCCTTTACCTTATTACTTTTACCAATTATAGCGTCTTTCGAATAAGAACACATTATGGTATAAGAAATATTACCGTGTTGCTGTCGAAATATATCGAGCGACGGTGTCCACTTAGACCAGCTATACTCACCTTTCGCGGTTGTGTTCCGAATGGAGATCCCGTGACCTCTCCAAACGCTGAAGACGATCACCGTGGGGGTTTCAGTGGTTAAAAGTCTCCATATAACCTTGACTTCCCCCCAGAAGGCAAGGTATCTATTCGAAGATTTCCCCCAAAGAAAGAAAAGCTATATTGAACTTACGGCTGTCCACTGGGTTTTTTGTAGTTTTCCCTTCTACTGTTCGTCTATTTTAAACTGTTATGAAATTTGCGCTTTAAAGAAAATTTTACCTATAACAAATATTAAAATATTATATACGCAATTATTCCGTTCATAGTTTTTTAACAAAGGTTCGAACTAGTGCGAAAACCTATATCATATTATTATCAAATAATTTTTTATTTTCGTCCGAAGGTTCTTGACATCATGACTATCACGTGTTTATGACCCCTAATAAAAAAAAATTGAGTACCACTTTACAATTTCCGTCAACGAACACCTACTACTAGAACCTTTGTTATTATTTTGGTCTATTCGTAGGGCTTATTCAACGTAATAACTGTACTGTTTGGTTAGTCAAAACGTGATTAAAAAAAATTATCACTATAGCAAAGAGTAGTGTTAAAACTAAATGTGGTGAAGTCAAAATTATTGAGTAAGGTGTATTTAACACATTTTTATGGTTAAACCGAACGTACTAACAATGGCCTTTGTCCACATCCGCTCCATCGGCTCAACTCGTTCTAGTTATTAGTGCTGAGAGAAGGTTTCTGCTTTAAATTATTTTAGGAAACGGATAATTAAACGAGAGGTGAGGATTTTTTTTTACTTTTATGAAAAAACGGTAAAAATCGCTCGCATTGCGAAACGGAGTTATATAAATGTTGCGTAACTTTATACAGTGAAAACTTGTTGCCTTTTACTGGATTGTTTTTGTTGTTATTTATTTGTTAGTGACAATTTAGATTTTCTCTTTTGTTATTACCTTTTTTTATGTAATAATTGTGTAAGTGTCTCTGTGGCGCATCGGGTAACCAATTTTCTTGTAACACGAATGTTATCTAGTTCAATTCTCCAGGGGCCTCTTGCAGTAGATTTTGAATGGTGATATAGTTTTTTTCTTGCTTGACCACTACTACCTTTGTAATGTCTCTATCGCCATAGCAGCATTTCTGTGAACATTGAAAAGCTAGTTATTACTGGGCGAGTGCGTTTCGCCACCTAGGGCCTTATTATTATTTATTATGCGAAATAGCAGGCCTGTGACCGTAGTTCAAAAAACATTTTGTAATTAAACCTTGAATCATGTATTAGGAGTCCACAAGCTCGTGTCCAGAGTCTCTCCAGACTCTACGATGATATTATTTTATGCAAATATACCTCGCCGCCTATATAAAGATTTTTCTTACGCATTTATATATTTAAAGGATGTAATGAAAGGCGTGCTGAACATATCTCAAACAGAACTGAGATATAATCAACTTGCCTGCGATAATGTAAAGTGAGGTCACGATACGAACATCGTTTAATCAGCAGTATTAAACTCAATACAAAATCATACCTTATTAGGCAATAGCACCTTCAATGCTGTATTTTATTACTACTGACTGTAATTCCAAGGTAATCACTGAATCCAGTGCGCAGTAAGATTGCGTGTTACAATTAAATATTAAGAGCAAATTTTTATCCTTTGCGCGTACCCATTTTGTTTTATCGCTTGAATTACTATTATTGTAAAGTACTTATGGGTTTACAATTAGTTCAAGGTAGCATGAGTTTCCTTATTATTTAGAACGTGTTACCTATTCCAGTCCGAATTGTTCTTCTTACAACTGGTTTATAATAAAAAATTTACATATTTTTGAATTGAATCCATTATCGTATTGATTGGTCTCGTGGATACGGTTTAGTCAATTACCTTTGTCGGCGCTGACGTGAGCGAATTACTAATTATTCTTACCTCGCGTTCTGGTCTGTTTCTTTGTCTTTGTTCAACTATTGTATTTCAATCGTGACCGCTTCGAAAACACCGCCAGGCGCCATTCTCTTTTTAATATACAACGTAGATGGTAATCGACCACAAAAAAATGCTGCTGGCAAACGATACTGCTAACTACGCACTATTTTTCGTGATTCAGGTCAAAAGCTCGCAGCTTGTTCCCAACTGCCGCCGGTTGCGCGCGTTAACGATCTACAGTTATGAAAACGAGATGAGCCGGGTTCGAACAATAGCCGATTAACCGTGCTCCTCCGTGCTCACCTGTCTACGGATACAATATTTACTAGACTTTTGAATCGTTATTTTTATATATATATATATATATTCTATTCTTATACCAAACCGCTACATCTCAAACTATTTTATTAAACTAAAAATATCTATAAGAAAAATATGTATGTCGAATAGTTAAAATAATTTGTTAAAATTGAAAGTAAAAACTCACTTTCTTTAATGTAATTGTCTTACATGTCAGTAAATGTTTTTCTTTTAAATGTTATATTATTAATTGCATACACTTTCTTAACATCTCTCTCCATAAGGATAATCACATCCCGATTGTGCTTTTCATACTTGAAGCAAATTAAAAATAATAAAATTTCACAAAAACCAAGCCTATTTTTAAGATGGTTTATACTAAACATTTTTTAAGATTATTTTAATTTTGTGTTCTTCGTTTTAGTTTGATACATATTAATAATTAAAAATTACTGGAATAAAAGGGAGACAGGATTTTAAAAAATTATTATTTTCTGCATTTTTGTTACATCGGTGGCTAGGTAACAGCAGGTTTTAAATCGCAGAAAAACAACGAAGTCATAAATCTTGATTAAATTAAGTATACCTAAAGCTTTTACTCAAAATTTTCTTGAATGGGTCATTTAATTTAATCTTTTAAATCGCTATATATGTATTTATTCTAGAAGAAAAGAGGGGGTTATAGAGGAAAAACTGGGAACGTACCGTGTGATATTTTCAATGTCTAGGAC
>DWLS01005852.1:0-12256 GCA_018246255.1 Pachliopta kotzebuea | reverse complement strand
TTTCGTTGGAAAGAATAATAGACAACCGTAAAATACGTACAGCCAAACTATAAAAAAAAAACTAATAGTAATGTGAATATTCGGTTTAAAAGGTTGGTATCAAAATTGAAACTCTAGGTTATTAAGGGTAAAGCCTCTTTGTTAGCATCGGAGGCACCACTATTGTAAGAACCCAGATGAACGTTATCACGCTCTTTTTGAATGATTCTATTCTGTAGCTCCTTGGGAAAACTTCGGCATGGAGTTTATACTCTAACTTGATAGTTATTAGGAGAAAATAACTGAGTAATTTTCAAATTTGCACAGGTGTCGTTCTTTTGGAAGCTGAAGAACGACAACGACAGCCTGACCGACGAGAGGATCTGGCAAGTTGGGCTGCAGAGCTACCTGCGGCTCAGCACCAGCGTGGAAGTGTACCGGACGTACAAGTGCTACGCTAACAACACGGTCGGCTTGTCTGAGCCGTGCGAGAGAGGCGTAGAGGGTGAGCGAGACGACATCTATTCCTGTCTCTCTTTCTAAACGAAATCTTCGTTTTCTAGTCTTTATATATATAACCTAATCTCATATATATAACCTCAGAAGATAAGTTATGTAATAGTAATAAAACACACATACTAAAATCTTTAATAAACCCGATTACATCTAAGAAGCTACAAACCATTGACTCTTTGATGTATCGATGAGTGACTTTTTTTGAAAAAATTTAAATCAGAATCAGTTTAGAATTGAGACTTCCCCAAATTATTACTCAGGTAATTTTTGACATTATTTAATTTCATCTCAAGCTAAATATTTAAACTTGACGTAAAATTATTAACAATTTCAAAACGTAAACAAAATACAAACTATTCTTAGATTCCAATTTATCTCTTCCATTTTCGTCAATTACAATATTTCTTAACAACAGATTAGTAGTTAAATTAATTTTAGTAATATTATATATTGATAAATATTTATATACTTAATAATATATAAGTTTTGTTCTACCTTCACAACCTGTTCTAAGTAGGAACTGTTAAAGTTTCCATTTGGTGATGATTTCATTTTCAAATTTATCTGTTTATCAACAATTCTATTTCTGTCTCGCAGCCAACTTGGAAAGTTACAGTAAGTGCTTAGTGTTAGGAACTTCATTATTACCTAAGCTTATTATTTATCTACTTGAAAAAGTATTTTTAACTAAATAATAAAAGCCTTAGATTCAATTAACATGTTTGTTAATGTTGTTATTGTCCTGTAAAATTCTCATATACAGATGAAACTTTTGAAAAAGCTTTAACATTTTTTTATTCAAATTCTGGATTCCGAATGTACTGTTCCGTTATTCTGTCAATTTACGTACTAAATTATTAATAACATCTTAACCGGAAATTGATTTAACAAACTTAAAAATGATAAGTATCCTGTGATTTATGATACAGGTACAAAGGTGTGGTGGAGAGATCAATACAAGCTCCTCTTATTCGGCGGCATCGCGCTCGCCGCGCTGGTGATCACCGTCATCCTCTGCATCATCATAATCTGCATCTGCAGGAGGATGAGGGCTAAATCAAAATGTAAGCTCTGCATGAATTCGCTCAATTTTTACTTTGTATCCAGCTTTGTTACGTCACCTACACTCACTGTTGATGTTCGTTTGCTATTGACTTTTCTTTTATTCTTTCAATCAACAACACATTTATTATGGATTTAATATAGATAATGAATTATAAAACAGAAGCTAGTACTATATTATATTTAAAAAAAGTTAAAATACATACCTATCCCTATTATAATCACAACAAACGGATTTCTAAATGTTCCTACTGTTGTGTCTTGTAGCCTTTCTCTAGAAGGCTTCAATCATGATCATTAATTCTTTACATTAGCTGATGATCTTCAATCTAGTCAGTTTCAATACGATTTCCTCCTCCAAGCTTAATGTAGATCAAACTCTTGCTTTTAAAAGAGGCAGGACGTATATAATTGCTAAAAAGCTCTATGAATTCTTCAAATGATTTATAATCTATATTTAAGTATGCGCTGCTTTTGACTTCATTGACTTATGAACCTAATTGGTAATTGGTTTGTTATTATTAATCTATAATATAATGCTGTTGTTGATTGATGGTTTTATTAAACATTTAACAATTACTTAGACCTTTTAAATTATGATTTAGCTAAACTTCAAATGACTGAGCCGTTGATTGCTTTAGTTTAGTTTTTTTTTGTTGACTAACTGTTGCCCGTTCTGTTTCTTCCTTGCGCCGGGACGCCGCCTAACAAATAACCTGAAACTAATACGGCCGTAGATAATAACCCCGTGGAGCTGGAGGAGCGCGAGAAGTAAGTTCTGTTTGTTCACTATACTTATATACGTAGCTGTCGAGAATGTTAGACCTTAATCAGACTTAGATTATCTCATTACCATCTTTATTAGCATTTATTGAAGTTACCTTATCGTTCTTGTTCACATGTTTCAATATTTCTTTTATAACACCTTAATTTGTTTATTAACTAGACTTTTATGTTGCTTCTTTTTTATTATATGTTAAGTGTATTTTTTTCTATGAATATTTTATACATATGTTATTTTATTTATATAACCATCTATTATATGAGTTATTTTCAACATTTATAGATCCGTCCCTTTATAGAAATGAGCATTTTTTCATATATTTTTGCGTATTATAAATGACGTGTAATTCTACTCCTGTTCATTTGATTATTTTATAAATTCTTATTCTTTTGTATTTACACATACCTATTTATTTCTTTATAGATATCGTTTTAATGTTATGTATTATGTTTTTTTCCTTGTACTTGGTCTGTTGTTATTCTTCCATCTATTATCAATGATTTTGCAGCGACGCCTTTGGTCCGAGCCGAGTCTTGGCACACGCTATCAATGCCACCGTCTCGGTCGCCTCTTGTAGTGCCAATGCCGCGTCCTTGATCCCAGGTTCAAAGCGATTGTCACCAAAATTGTTTGAGTTTGCGCGTGTAATGCAATAAGCTTGGACCATCGGCTGAATTAGCGATTTAAATCCGGCCTGTCTCAGATGTATCTGTCCCGCCACACGTTCTAGCATGATCCCCTTTTTCCTCGCCACCTTCATGTCTCTCCTGTATATTCATACTAACACAACGCATATTATATAATTGTGTATTCCTGTGTAGGTTCCTAAGCGCTCTAACACCAGACGTTCTCAGACTGACTACAATTAATAGTTCAGGTACATTTTACTAACAAAATCGTTTATCGTTTACTGTACCATTATTTTCGTTTAGATGGAGAATGCTTTCTCATTTTTTACTGCTATGTTCATGCTCAGTTGCGTTGGACCACGTTTCGAGAATTGGACGGTTGTCTGTGTGATTATATGTAGTGAAATTCGCTGTAGTTTGCGTATAAGTTTCAACACTGCATGTAAGAAGTATGTAAGGAAAGCATTCTTCTAGATTATTCTGTTTTATAATTATTTGTAATAAATATTATTGGTATAATTCGCTAAACATATTTATTTCATCTATACCGTATCATTCGTTTGATATTTAAAATATTTATATTTACATATGTATTCACCAATATTACATAAGATATTTATGTATTTTATTGATATCTGACAAAATTTGATATAAAAGTTGATTACATTGTTTTTACTTGAGTAGGTTTTATTTAAACTTTAATGTACTTTTTATTTTACACTTCTTTACTAAAATAAATTATCGACTCATCGCATGGGCCTAATCAGTTTCTTTCTTTCCATGTTAATGTTGTTATAGTCCGGACGGTAGCTGTTTGAACGAGGTGTCTATAGCTCAATCAATCATATCGCAAGCTTTGCCCGCTTTATCGCCGCGTATAAATCTATCATTTAGCCCAAAATCATCAGACCGGACACGACTAGTCGACTCGCAAAGCAATCCGCACAATTTAGAAATGAACAGATTTAAAGACAAACCCAACACTAGCAGCCTGCAAGCAAGTTTATCACAATTAGAAGCGACGATCGATTCGAACAAAATTACGAACAGAACGGATAACACGAACGAAATCGAAACTCCTAAACCTGATCCGAAAAATGAAGACACACATGCACCACAAGCTGTGGTAACACCAAACAAGTGGCCTCTGAAGCCGGGTGTATTGGTGCATGTTAATTCTAATCACACGTTAAGTCCAAAAAATCAGACACGATTACAAAATCTTAGTAAAAACGAGAATGTGGACAAAGAAAAAAGTAATTTAGGTTTGCTCGAGAGAAATCAAGACACGAGTGAAAGTAATAGAATACCTAAAATTGAATATTCCAAGAAGAACGGAAAACCTAAAACGCATCCCCAGAACATCGTGTCGGGAATCATTAGGAACTTAAGAAGGAAAAATGACAATGGCTCAGACGATGAAAGTGGGAAATACAAAAAAATTAACAAGTCTAATAAAAGAGCTGTATCACTGGTGAACATGGGCAAAACTGGATACGGTTTACCCAAGAAAAGAATTAGGTCATTCTTCCAAAGTGAAACCCCGAATGTCATTGTTACTGAAGGAGGTAGTTTTCATAATATGTTATATACATTACACATCTTGGACATTACAAATGTGTGATAATATTTTGACAAGACTTTATTTGATGATTTAAAAAAAAAGTACTGTAATAAATAAAAAGAAAATGATATAGGACGTGTACGTTTATGTTCAAATGTGAATTAATAAATGTCAAAATATGGTCACACATTTCGCTGTTAAATCACACATCACCTATCTACATTAGCTTTTCCCATGCATGGTTTTGTATGAGTTTGCTAAAGTTTTTGAGCATATTAAAAGAGCACATTTTTGTTTTTATTTGCATTTAATAGATTGTTGCATGTTTTAGTTGTAACATTTAAAAGACCTGATAGAGTTGTGCCAACGAATGCTAGAGTCGAATCTGTTACTGATGCCAATTCAAGAGCCGCGAGAAAGAGAAAAATGCCTGGAGACAGTAAGTAAAATGTCCCAGTTACACGCTAAAGATAACTGTACAATTAAATATTCATTTAAATTGTTGTAACAATATCAATGTCTGTGATAATTACAACGGCTTTTAAATTATCCCTTTGATTTAGTAGCTTTAACACAAAAGCAGAATGCACACAATTTCTATGATCAAAATTATAAAACAAACGCTTAGAGTAAACAATTTCATTTCTTTACTCTTTGAAAAAACCGGCTCTTGAATAAAACAATTCTCAGCACACAAATGCAATCGTTTTACATTTAATTTATTTATAATTTTACAGGCCCACCTACGAATGGCGTAGATAATGCGGCGAACGGTAACATAGGAACGGACAACCCTGGTCTCTACGAGAACCTTCCGTTCCACGGCTTGCAGCAACCACCAAATAAGGTAAAAACCATTTCTTTAACTCTTAAATACATATTCATTCTTGTTTGTTTTCGCTTCTAAGTTATCATAATGCTTAAAAAATACAACTTTATTATATAAAAATCTAGAGAGAAAGAAAATTGTTGTCTAACTTGCTCTCTGTTTCATCAGTTTTACTACACACTAAAATTTACCGTAACAAATTTTCAATTTTGCAAAATACTTTGATTTTTGGATTATATTGGAAAGAATTCCAAAATATTTATCTTACTTGTGAATCAGAAAGCAATGTTATATATTAAAATTAAGTAAAAACATAAAATCTAACATATTTTTTTTGACTTTTACCCTATAAACTGCGTGTTGTGTTATGATTTGCATTTAATTTCTTTTAATATTGTATTATTTTGCATGTAATGTAAAGCCTGTACAAGCGATACAACCTCGAGTCGTTGAAACTAACCATAAAAATACCAAAGGAATAGAAACGTTGCAAAAACAACTGACAACAAATCCGTCGTTCACACCGCGGATCGTGTGCCCGCCGTTCGTACAAAATGCTATAAATTACCCTTTGACGTCGGCAACAAATCAACAATATCAAGCCACTTATGGAATTTCAGTGTTGTCACCGATACAGCAGATGTATCCTTTACGACAAACAGTACTTCTCAATCCGTACCTACCTCCAATGCAATCAACGTTTTTAAAACAATTTCCTACGATCAATGAAGAGGCAATAGAAACTAATAATAAAAGAAAGTTTAGTTCTCTTAATACCAGAAACAATAAAAGACAGCCGCAATTCCAATCAATGCGAATAGTCAGAAAACGGAATATTGAAAGATTCTACCCTAATACCGAGTACGGAGAAAATTTCAATGAAATTAATAATAATAAAAGTAATACTGATGAGTCCGATAATGACAAAGATGCTATTACGAATGAAAATGCAATTTACGAAAACTATCCATCTTTGCTTAGATTAAAATCTGACATAAGTGGCGTGGAACAATTTGAAAATCTTACAGACTCGATACAAGTCTACGAAGAATCGAACTTTCAAATGTACAATTCTACGAATTCTTTGAATAAACCAGTACCGGCACCCCGAAAAAAAATGTCACCATACAGTTCCCCTTTGAAGTCTGACCACGTCTACGTTAATTTATCAATGCCCCTTATTAACACAACGAACATTAAAACAGTTGACATTATTGATGGTCCCGTTAGAACCTCTAAGTCAGTGGATGATTTGTCTAATATAGAAGTATTTCCAACTCTTAACACAAAGTGTAATTTGGTCATAGCTAAAAGAAATCCAGAAAACATTACTTTAAATGTATCTGAAAATTTTAAACTAATCGAAGAAGACGATGTTGTAAATGGTAATAAAGATGGCTTAGATGATGAGCATAACACAGTTAGAGATATTGTAAAACCCAACGTTGTTGCTGCAACTCCAAAAAGGATTATAGGAAATACTTCTATCACATTGCCGTCAACTTCATTAGTAAAATCAGTTGTAAACCAACTGAATGATCAAGCGAGTATTAACAAAGTTGGATTGCCAAAAAAGCAAGTTATAACTCCAAATAAAACTTTACAAATACCAAAACTATCCGAAAAGCCAATACCAAAAAAAACTTTAGTCAAACGTAGTAATTCAGTACAAAATAATATGAGTATAACCGATGATATCGCTCAGGTATAACCGCTTTGTATGTTTTCGTTTCTTTTTTACTTCACTCGTTTAATATTTTAATATTTCTAACACTTCATCAGTAACATTACTTTATCTTTCAGAATACTAATATACTTCAACAACAATACATGCAAAAAAGAAATCATTTTACTAATTTAAGCGCTAAGGGAAAAAATAAGAAAAATTTCCAAATACCTCTGCAGAAGCATCACAGTTTCTGTTATTTTCAACCGATAAGAGTCGATAAGAGGATCCCAGTCGATCAAGAGCGATCGTATAACAACACTATAGGCCCGGTCATATACCAAACGGGAGACGTACAGTATTACACCAAAACACTAAACAGAACGCGCGATAAGAACAGTCAAAAACTTAATCGTTTAAAGAAATCGGAAAGCTTGCGAGAAAAGCTGTCATGCGTCGGTGTGTATGATAACTACGAGAAACCAAATTATCCGGAACCGGAATACAGCGATTCGGAAAGGAAATCCTATTTGCAGCTATTGAAAGGGAACTACATATCAAGTTCTTCGAGAAACATAAACCCGGAGCACAACTGTAGCTCCAATTTCAATACAATGGGTCCCAAGGACGAGAGATCCAAACAAAAAAAACTAGTGTACGCTGACTTAGCTCTAGGTAATCATAATTTAAAATTTAAAAATACAGTCAATTCAAATAAACATTTATACGACACCTACTCTATAGGGAACGCTGATACTAACAAGGAAACTAACAGTAGCTATAAGAATAATGTGTTGAGCAGTCAAAGGAAAGGCGGCAATCAGCACAGGAGTGACTACGCCACTCTGAAGTTTAACGAGATCGACGTCTGAGAAGTAAGTGATAACTTTAATACGAATGTTTATAGTTTAAATTCTATGGATCATGGCAAGTGATTTATAGAGAATGAAAATTTACATAAATATTTAGAAGTATTACACAAAAATGCATCTCTGAATTTCAATGATAGCCGTAATAATATTTATTTTTCATTAATTCAATCAAGCTTATTGAGTCATGAATTAACGACAGGGAAGAGTTTTTCAATTTTGATATATTGCCTAAATAGCAAAGAGTTGTATTTTGAGTTCTTATTTACGTTAGAAAAAATTGTAAATCCATGTCCTATTAGGATATTAAGTGAAATTCCAACCCCGTAGTGATTTTCAGTTATTTTTTTTTTATAAATTCAATTTTGAAAAGTGCTACTTTTCTGAAATAAAGGGTAATATGTGTCTAGGTGGTACTATCCTCCATTGCTTATCAGCATAACATGAATTCTATTCACGAATGCATGTCGCCAATGCGCCAGATTTCAGTAACTGCCGTCGAGGAAGAAGCATGTCCTTGCAATGTTGTGAAAATTTTCCGTTTCTGTTTTCTAGGGCCGCTTTGCCAAGAGTGACACGTACATTTATTAAAACGAAGGTAACTCCAAAATTAGTAAACATATCTGTTGGCTTTGGCGATACTACGTACATTACACTACTTTCTGCTTTGAGTATAGTACACGCTAACTTTTTTCTTATCTGTCTGAGATTCAAACTTAATATTTCTTTAAAACTACTATATTATTGCAATTTAATTTGCTTTATTACACAACCACTTAACACATATTACCTATTGCTTTATTACGTACTTGTATTAATATGCCTTTTTATTTTTAGTTTATCTTATCCATTTTTTCATGATACTGTTTAATTGTGAAGGATACTCAAAAAGCCATCTTTTTAAAAAAATATATAAGACATATTTTTCTGTTTGAAATTCACAGTTTATGTTAAATGTTTTATAAGGACTACTTTATAATAAACCTTATTAAATTGATGGTAATTTCCTTTTCCTCAGCCATTTAAACCAGACGACCAGTTCGTGTACGCAGACGTCGACCTCAAAGACTACGGGCCCATCAATTACAAAGCTGCCTCCATCTACGCTCAGATGAAGAAGGTCAAAGAACAGCAGAAAATGCAAGAGGTCTACGACAAACGAAATCCCGACGAAGAAATGCTTTGATACAAACTGGAATCAACAACGCCGCGATTATAATTCAGTATTACAACGACGATATCAATATAAGTTTTGCAATAATAAATAAATTACTATCAAAAATCATTCTATCGAAGCATTTTAACGTCCGACGTGTTCCCTGTAGATCAGCTAGGAGTTTCATTAACTTAATAACACAAGACACATTACCTCATCGCGCAAACGTGGCAGCAATGAGCCTGAAGGTCACAAACGACTCTAAAACGAAACACAAGAAACCCCGAATGTAAGAAATAGATTATAATGTACAGTATACTGTAACGAGCGAGCTGTAACCACAGTTGTAAATAAATCGTAGTTTTCTTATGTACATTGTTAATTCTAATATCAACCACAGCAGTTTCCTAGTGAAGGTGTGGTTTTGATGTGGAAATGTAAGAACCTAACGAGGCCTTGATAGTTTCATAGTATTTATCTGAAACGACACTTATTTAAGTAGCAAATTTATCTTAACCACAACATTTTTCAGTAATTTCTTCCTTTATTTTGGTTTTAAATACAACACAACAAACAATGAGCATGGCTTAAATTTTATTTAATCCTTTACTCACTTACCTTTGACTCCTTATTTTTTATTTTCTCTTCCTAATCAACCCAACCTCTAATATAATTTGCAAGGTATCTATCGCAATCTAAAACTATTTCTTAATATTATTAACCATTCCTAAAATCTAAAATGAAAGTTGTACAGATAAAAACTACTCAAGAAATAATTAAGTCCTCTATCGGTGAGCATCAGAACCATCACTTTACTGAAGGGCACAATGTAAATGGAGCTAAGTTGGAAGATTTAACAGATCGCGGCGATTGGCCGTGAACAGGGTATTTGGCTGGGCTTTATGTGAACGGTGGTGGGGGGGATTCTGCCGTTTTGTGTTTCAATAAGTATGTCATCACTTTGTTATATTATCGGTCGCATATTTAACTCTGCCGTCAGCTAAGATCGTCGGCTACGGTCAACAATTGCACCAGATACCGGGAAAGCGCTTCAAAAGCAAAATATTTGTTTAGTTAGTTCATCAAACCAGAAAACTGAATCAATTTCCATAACATGCGTATCATGAGAAGCATCCTTTTTTCTTTCAATTCTTAATTTATTGAAATTAGTAAAAATACAAAATATCTCATTAAGAATTGGTCTTTGATACCTTATTGTAAAAACTTGAACTAAATATGTATATATGGACGTTATAGAGGTTTCGGCTGATGATGATGATGAGGCACTACAGCGATGCGTTTTAGTTCCTGTTCTGGAATCTCGTTGTATTGTCGGTTGAGGATCAATCGTTAGTATCGACGCTGTACCGCCGCAGCTCTTGTTTGGAACACAAAACGCCCAAATTATTACGGCACGCTTTTAGTAAGACACCGGCCGCTCTTATATCTTCACGTCTGTCCGTCCAAGCGGGGAAGTCAAATGTTATTTGTGTTAGCTGAAAGTTTACCGTCGAAGTTGTACCACCGCGACCGCCTGCGCATCGATTTCGGCCACCAATCAAATCCGTGTAAATTTTATTCTAGTGAGTCAAAGACTATCCAAAGAGATAGGTTTAGGGATGGGTAAGTTAAGTGAGCGATCCTTTCGCGTTAGTGTCGCTAAAGTTGTTAAGTTGAGGCAAGAGGTGGGCTAAGTTCTTAGTCCAAACGTAGTTGCCTTTAAATAACTTCGTAGTTGATTGCGGTTCGTAGTGTAATTGGCATTTACTATTTTCTTTTATAATTTTACGATTGCAACGAAAAACGTTTGTTTTATATATGTAAAGGTTTGCATTTTACTAAAAGTTGTTAATTGAAATCCACCGTGTTTTTGTTTTTAACGTCGCTTCTCTTAACAGTTTTGTGTTGATGTATTTTGTTCCACCGTGGTGTTGGCAACGCGATTCAGTATTGGTCGTGCCACACTAGCTGGTAACTTTAACTAAATAATTTTTGAGCAACTAAACTTATTGTAATATTAACGACGCACTAATGTATAGAATATTTTTAAAAATATCAAAATATGTATCGGTGACGGCGGAATATGCGGTATGTTGTCGCATTTACTCCAGTTACAAATCTTCGTCACCACGTATTTTGGTATTTTTTCCGTCAGCACTATAGTGACGTGCTCAAATCACAGCGAGAAGGGGCTTTGATTGGTCATTGATTTAACAGAAGACATTTGAAAATGTAACCATTTATAATATTTAAATGTCGGAAATATGATTTCTGCTAATGTTAACTATGTTGAAATGTTAGAAATTAAGCAATAAACATTGTTTCTAAATCGAAATGTAATTGGCGCTGTGTATGTGATTAGCATTGTATTGGACGAGCGGGAGCGGAACATGTTCCGCCGTCCCGTCTCGCAATTAAATGTTCCATTTTCTCATTGTATAGAACGAATAGACCAATGATCAACTCAAAGTGTTATATTATACGAAATACTAGATGAAGTTAAACATAAAAATTAGTGAAGGTTTTGTACATACGGTAACTTGTTATAATATTGTCTGATAGTTAATAAATAATTTATGGATTTTTATTTATTGTTTTATTTATATTCTACATCCTACATTAGTATTATTATAGAAGTACCTTTACTGCTAGTACTTCTCAATTGTCATAGACCATCTGGGTAGTTACCGCAGCTCCTATTTCTACCATCAAAGAGTAACTTACAAACATTACTATGTTTCGATCAGAAGAGTGTTTTAAGGTAGTTATATTACTGGGGTAGCGAAACTTAATAACTAACGTCTCAAAGCGACGAGCACAAGTGGTGCTATTTATACCATTTCAACTAGCGTCTCGTTATTATGGGTTAGCGTATTACTAACCATCAAGTAAACACCTTGCTTGAATCGTCGTCTCGACTAAAAAAAAACCTCTTACCAGACATCTATTAGGTACGTCAACGTGGTCTAAGTCGACCCCTAGGGGTCTACGACAACCAGCAACGGGTCTACGTCAGCGAAAAAAAATTTAGGGGTCCATGAAATGAAAATGAGGGTCCACGATAGTGAATCTCAACACATCCTTCTCTTAAAAGATATTGACTTATTGCTTATGTTATTTTATTTTGTTACGTATATTTTACATAACAGATACAAAATTTAATTTTGATTAGTTTTAATTTAAATTCAATTAATAAATGTAT
>DWLS01005851.1:0-12257 GCA_018246255.1 Pachliopta kotzebuea | reverse complement strand
GGGCGGACAGCGAACGAGAGCTGGCTGGAGCTCGATCGAACGTGTTGTCACTACTGTGGCTCACGGGCGACTCATTAATACATAAAGATTTATTTAAGACGATACAGTCGTTAAATAGCTTTTACACTAATTTACTAAAAATATATAACAAAGAAAAACTTTTTTTACGTCAATACTTTCAACAGACAGTCTTTTTTGTTGCTAAGATAGCGGATTTTATTACCCTTACTGCTGCTACCTTACCTTACTTCCCAACATGTTGATGGAAATCCGCTGACGTCACATCCTATCCACATTACAAACCTTATAAAAAAATATCTGCAAATCAGAGTATTACCAGTAATGGTATATTCCATATTAAATGTACAGGAAATATTTATTAATATTCTGCCTTTTCCTTATTATTTTAAGGAAGATTTATTAATGAGAGTATTAACAATAATACATTGTAGACTTGCACACTGGCAATATATTTTTCTGTAGTAGACATGAAAATTGGTTGAACAATTAAGAAATTTATATATAAAAATATTAACCATAGAAAGAACATGGGTTAGTTAAGTTTAATACTGTAGTAACTCGTATCTCAAATCAATTTTTCCCATTGAAATTAATTGAAATGCCATTAATTCGTTGCAGCTCTCAAAACACCACCTCAGTTGTTTTAGTTGTATGTGAATAAGAAAAATGTATTTACAATAAGAAACATTTATTTATGAATAATAAATACATATTCTATAAAATCATAATAGAAGAAAAAGTGAAGTGCTTAGGGAAAAGCTTAATTTTCGTCACTAGTCTTCGCTTTTTGCGACACGTTTTGGTCATTTTCACTCGCAGATCCTGGGAATTTCGTTTCTTCCTCCCTTTCAGGATATCGCCGAAATTAATTAGACAAGTTTCGTTGAGTATACGATTCCTCGCATCTCAAAGCAAATTATCTCTCTCACGGCGGCTTGTATCTCTTCTATTGAGGTACCATTGTACTTTGAGATTAGAGAATATTTTCGTAAATCTGTAAGATTACTTTTTCTTTTTTCTTTTTAAAGTTAGGCCATAGTTACACCTTAAAACATTAACTATATGCCAGTGAAAGAATCGTCGAAAACGGTTCAACCGTTTTGGTGATTATAAATACTGTCTAAATGGAAGTGTGGCTTCACAGATTCGGTGTATTCGAACAAGCCAAGTTGTACATGATAACTGATGAGGGCACACTAACCAACACTGGTAAACTGGCCTGCGGTCTGGCGGCCGGGGTGGCTGAGGCGGTGTTCGCAGTCACACCCATGGAGACCGTCAAAGTCAAATTCATCAACGACATGCGAATGGAGAAGCCGAGGTTCAAGGGCTTCTTCCATGGAGTCAGAACTATAGTGAAGGAAGAAGGTGAGTTTTGTCATTGTTGAGTATTTGCGAAATCAGGTCAGTCGATGGCTATAGGCAGTTCGGTCTCAGGGATGTCAAAAAATAAATACCATACCATATCACTTTACGAAAAGCAAATAGTCTACACAGTACATTATAGTTTTTTTACATATCAAGAACCAAGAACAAGGTGTTCACCTGATGGTAAGTGATACGATTGCACATAACAACGCGGCGCTGGTTAAGTTGGTATACAATGCGCTCGTTGCCTTGGGACATAACTCGTCGTATCGTTTAACTAACATCACGTCCTGCGCTGATCTCCAACATTCCTAAACGCGAGAACATCAAATCGTAATATAAACCACAAACTACGGCTTGCCCTTTATGTCCTATTCCCGTACCCCACTTCAAACTTCTGGGGCAACCTCAATGAGTGGAACCTAATTAGAATGAGCAACAGCAGCAATGAGCTTCACGCCTCTGATTCGGTCCCCATTAAGATTATGCTTCTGGTGAAAGAAAACATCGTGTAGAAACCGATGTGTTCAAGAACAATAGAAAAAACATTGTCCCAGTAGAGTAAGAGGGTTTTTTTATACTATTAAGGTGGTAAACAAGCATGCGGTCTGCCTGATGGTAAGCAGTTACCGTAGCCTATAGGCGCTTGCAGCAGACACCATTGGCGAGTAGAGTAGGGTAGAATAGGATTATTAGGGCGGTTAGTTTATTTATGTATAATAACTTTTATAAAAACCAAATCCAAACCATGTATTAGTTTGTATATCATTTTGAAATCCCTGAGATTCGTAGGTGATATTTTTTAGTCCAGCACTCCGCGATGAATTTATCTAACACACTTTCAGATATACAAATACCTCAGCTGCGGTTGCGTCATGATGATTATTTTTATTTTTACTCCTAGAGATTGGATAATATGTTACGAATATAAATTATAACGGAACACGAAAATATCATAAGACATCACTTAATAAAGCTTTTTTTATTTATTATTATTTAAAAATGTTTAGAAAAAGGGAAACTAGGAAATGTACAATCCTACAGTTTTTTCTAATTTCTTTTGTCATGTGCCTCCGTTAACTCAGTAGATAAATATCTGTTTGTAAAAAGGAAGTTCGTCAGTTCGAATCCAGGCCACATCTTGTGAAGTTTGGTTGATTGTACGATTTTTGAATAACTGAACTATTCATTTATTATTGTACATTCTTTGTTATTTCAAACATTTTAGTGTTGCCTCACAAAAAAATAGGAGATTTATTTCCGTGACCAAGTCTCCAATATACATTATTATTTAACATAAGCAGTTTTGTATTTTTTGTAAACTAATATTTTTCGTGTTAAATATTTGGATTTTTTATTCAAGGAATTGGTGGAGTGTACAAAGGGGTGACAGCCACCATTATGAAGCAAGGCAGCAATCAAGCTATAAGATTCTTTGTGATGGAGTCGTTGAGGGATTGGTACAAGGGTGGTGATAGGGACAAGCCCGTACCGAAGTACATTGTCGGACTGTTTGGCGGTATTGCAGGTAATGACGATAAAACGTAATAAAATATGTATAATAAAAAATGATACTTTACATGGTGAGGTATACCCACCCAGAATATTTTGACTCAGACAGCTAGAACACAAGAATTACAATACTAAAGTGGTAGGTAGACAAGTACGTGGGTTCAAAAATTCTACTCCTCAACAACCCCACTATATGGCCCTGGATTTTATCCAAGGAGGACCACGGGATTAAAGCAACACTTAACCACTGCGCCAAGCAGATGAACATGTAATGTTACGGATTCTCTTTAATCATTGTCTTGATGAAAATTAATAAATAGTACGTACTATTAATGAGGTTGACATGTGCGATAGAATGTTCATAATTTATATTTCTAATCTAGTCTAGTTTCAGAATTAGTAAAAACATTTTTTCCTCTAACTATTCTGTTATCTTTCGCCTCAATACATTGACATATTTTGATAACAACTTGGCCTATAGGAGTTATTATGACCAGAACTAATATATTTACAATTATTAGATTAAGTACCTACAATGTATAAATCAATACATTGTAGGTACTTAATGTACTACACTAACTGCATTGAAATTACATTTTTTTTACAATGGGCTAATACTAGCCTTCAATTACACATGGAACTATCTGATGAAATGCTATAGTTATTTTTATATATTTTCCCGTATCGTCGGTTCAATTAATATAAAATTTTAATGGTGATAACTTTATGTTTATCCCTCAGGTGCTGCGTCAGTATTCGGTAACACGCCAATAGATGTAGTAAAAACCCGCATGCAGGGATTGGAGGCGGCGAAGTATAAGAGCACGTGGGATTGCTTCATAAAGACGTGGAAGCACGAGGGCCCGTTGGCCTTCTACAAAGGTACAGTCCCGCGTCTAAGTCGGGTAGTCTTCGACGTTGCCATCACTTTCACCATATACGACAGCATCATGGACGTGTTCAATTACGTATGGAAGTAAGTGCACCTTGGTAACGAAAAGCGGAATTTATAAACGGGTGATACATTACAGTACTTTCGTATAAACTATTATACTTATAAACAAACGAACCTATGCCAAACATAGACTCTTTCTCGTAACAGCAGATGTCAACATGAACAGTGTTTTTATGGCTCATGACTTTAATAGCTTCAGATTTCTCCATAAAATCTAACAAGAACTGTACTGTAACCGCTGTATGTCCGTTTATATGTTGCAAATGATAGATTATTTATTTGTTTTTTTATTAACGAAATCATAACGGATCCTATAGATGTACAAACTTCGCTTAAGCTGCGCTTAGGAACGAATAATTTTAGTCTATTAAGAGCAAGTGTTGATAACATCGAAAGTATATTTTTGTAAGTAACTTACTCTAAGTATTGTTTTTATATAGTTGCTATGTCTATGACATTGACGAAAAGTTAAATTTTTATTTCTTATTTGTAGTAATTTATAACTTTCAAACTCTTAACAAGTTATTAGCAGGAGCTAAATCATTCTTAATTGTGATGTCGATGAGTATTTTTAATGTTTATTTTTATATTTTCTGGTTCTATTTATTTTGGTTTAACCATAAACAATTTGTTGACTTTATACAGTTTTTATTTTGTTGCATATTATTATTAATGAGAATTTACATAAAAAAATCTAGATATTTGAAATGTTTATATTATTTTAGTACATGTTTTGGAATCAAAGAAATTTTATGTACCAATCAAAACATTAATCAATGCAAGGAAATAATTATAATTCAGTTTTCTTTTTTTCTAAGGAAATTGATACTGATAGACTTATCGACAACATCCATTCTCCAGCTTCATTGCTCTCAGGGGTCGCAAATCCAGAATCAAAGAGCAAGAAGGCTAAATTGAAGTTATAAAGTATCATTGAAAATGTTTCTGTATAATGATGAAGAAACAAAACATGTACTCAAATTAATCTCTTCTATTTACCTTAAATCACTTGAAATGGTTATAAATAATAAACAGCATAGATGTTTTGATAGAGTACATAATATTTCTTAGTTAAGAAAAACATATACAACTACTATATAACATTTTATATTAATTTACCGTGTGAAAGATATAAGTAAAAAATTTTTACGTCAGGCTGTGTTTGTAATTTTAATTACATAAACAAGGAAATATATTTTTCTTATATTATTTATTGTTCTCTGCTTCATTCCGTTAATTATTTTTGCCTTTATATATAATTAATATTAATTTAATAATGCTTTTATAACTGTGCATTTCATATTTAACGGGTACCAGTTAAGATCTCTTCTGTTAAATATATTATATTGGAAACATTAGAGATCTTAACTCACATTCCAAATCTAATAACAATATTGATTTTTTATAGAATTTTTTCTATTTGTATGATGAAATTTTGAATGTTGACTTGTTTGGACTATTATTTATAATATTGTTTTAATTTTAATAAAATTGTCGAACAATTTGCACATTGTCTTAATTTTTTTTATCCAGAAATGGCTAACACTTAATTTCAACTTCTCATGTTAAGTGCCAATGAGTCTGTGAATGTAGAAATGCGGTCGCACATAATATTTTAGCTTTTATATGTTGCCAGCCAGGACATTGATCTCTGTAAAAAAATCAAAGACTTTATGCTACAAACCAAAGCATGGCACTTTGGTCATGGAGGCAGTAGAAAGTTTTAATAAATTACTGAAAAATTAAACCACAATCAGGATTACGTCGAAAACTTGTGTTTTAACAAATAAGGTAATGTTTCTTTTTTTTGTTCTTATGTGTAACAAAATGCTAACGAATGGCACATCCCGAAGCCAAAGAGGCCCAGCGACGGAATAATGTCGGACTTCAACCGACTTAAAATCTTCACACGGTATTCCAGTCCCATCCGATTTTATACGAGGGTCACAGGATAACGTAGAAAAGTTCATCCGCAACCCCCGCTCGGTGTCCGGGTCGAACGTGCCCATCTCGAGGAGGGGTGTGAAGCACCCCTCGCGGTAAATATATAATACATAGTCAGACATAAAAATAAAAATACATCATTGCGAGAAACCTTTATATTTCTTTCCTAATAAACTGTAAAAAATATCTGACTGTATAAAAGTAACAAAATATATTTCACATTTAGTTTACCCAATTTAATATAAAATTTCAGATGTAACAATAACCACTAAAAATATGCCACGATAATCATTTTCCCTTATCCCCTTCAAAAAAGTGTAATATCGCTCAAAGTTGCTGTGGAGGATCCACGCACATGAACTCCGGAACTCGCACTTAGATAATGAATATGAGTTTTTACTAATATGTAAAGGAAAAATAATAATAACAAACGTTAAATTATTAAAGTAAATACAACTAATCTAAAGAGAAACAAAATTCACCCATTTTGTATATATTATCTGATTTAAAAAAACTAAACAAGATTCTCTATGATGTTGCGTTAAAAAAAGAAGGAGCAGGCCAAACGGTTAAGATTGACTGCTAGAGTTCTAATTTTTTTTTACTTCTGTACTTTAAAAAGGGAAATTTTTGTAGTCTTTAAAGGCTACGCCTGGCACACACCTATGGTTAATATTGTAGCTATCGACAATATTCATTTCTTCGTCGGTCAATTTAATATCGAATATGTTCAAATTATCTTCGATCCGCGATTTCGTGAATGATTTAGGCAACACCGGTATACCGCGTTGTGTCTGAAAATGAAAATAATTCATAATAAAACTATTTTTTATTAATTCAATGAAACGAGCAAGGCGTTTACCTGATGATAAATGATAGGCTCGCCCATAACATAGCACTTGAATCGTTAGGTGCCAAGTCTCGTTACTCCAGTAATTTTACTAGTTAACAACGCATTTCAAACCACAGTTTGGAGGTGGGAGTAGAAATTGCGGCGGTACCTTCCTAGACGGCCTCTGACAACCAAAACCTACCATCAGTTACCATTTTGGTAATTTCAACGAAGCCAACTTAAAAAATAAATCTAAATTCTACTCAACAAAATCAACACCTGACCTACAGACCAAACACCTTTTAATTCATAATTTAGACAACATTTATATATACATTATTATAAGAAGACAGAAAATGTTTCAAAAATATACCACTTTCGAGAAAAGGAATAAAATATCCACATTCTACACTGGATATTTGAAAATAACTGACTTATAAAATTTTGATTCTGATTTTCTTTTTATTTTTTGCTATCACAGTAAGTGTACCAAAATTATCTACAGCTGTAGTTATAATATTATTACCTGTGGGGTCTGTGTTTTTATAGATATATATTTAGGTAGGTACTACTGCAGTACCAACTTCTGCCGCCAAATAAAACTTCTTAAAATCTATGTTGTTTGGAAATGTTGTAAATAAAAAATTACATAAATAATAAGACCATATTTTATCACAAGAGGATAAGGGTAAGTAATTAGCTGCAGTGTATATCATCCACAGAAACATCATTTTTTTATGAGTAACCTTTACTTCATCTAGTATCTCAAATATTGTTGAAAAAATAATACATTAAAACAAGCATTTTCATACAGTGTACACTTACCAGGTATCTTAAAGCAATCTGAGCACGAGTCTTGTTGTACTTGTCAGCGATTTCTCCCAATTTTGGATCAGTTTTTATCACATCCTTGCCTTTAAATTCAGGTCGAGCATCAGATATAAGACCTAATGGTGTATAGGCTACGGGGATTATAGACAATTTTTTGCAACAATTAACCAAGTCATGTGCAGTAAAAGTTGGATTTATCTAAAAAAGTAAAATAAAATAAAAACTTAAACTGGCATATGCAATATATATGTTATTATAAAATTAGTATTTCTGAGCTAATATTTTTCATAATGTTTGATGACAGAGAAAATTAAGTCTATAAACATAAAAATACCTCAAACTGGTTAACAGCTGGTTTAATTTTCGCAGTCTCTAGCAATTTTTGTAACTGCTGCTCATTAAAATTAGACACACCTATAGATCTGGCCAGGCCTAATTCTACAACTTTTTCCATTCCTCGCCATGTCTCAGCATGATCTATTCCTTCATCTTCACCTTTATTCTGGAATAAAATACTTTTATATAAAGCAATACACAACATTGTATAACAGTTTATAACATGTATTAGTTTCTACAAATACCTCTTATTTATAAACTAAATGTAATAACAACTATAATTATTTTTAAAAAGTATGATGCTCACATTTACAGAAACTGGCCAGTGTACTAAATATAAATCAACATACTTCAGTTTTAGTCTATCAAGTGATTCTTTTAAACTTGGCACTACATTACTCTCTGCATGTTGATTATTCCAAAGCTGTAAAGAACATTTATATTTATTGTACAAGAAATAAAAAAATCATAAGTTAAAAATACAAATGAAATAATGACATTTGTTATATAATAATTATTTATTTTAATATAACAAATATTATCTGTTGTGTTATCAATTATTATACATTTGTATCTTCTTTGTTGCTGTGTTAATTTGATTTATATTTCCATTTCTTAGTGAAAAGATGTTTATTGCAATAAATTAATATTATGATGCAACTTCTGCATTAAATATGGAATATTTTAGGGACATTGATTAAAGCAAACCTTGATGTTACAGCAACGGCAAATTATGACCTAAAAAGTCCAATTATATTTGTCCTAAAGTGTTTATGTATTTCATAATAACAAGTAATCAGTGTTTTTATACAAAACTTACAAATAAACATGTTATTTGTTTTGCTCCTATAAATTCTGTCTGATTATATTACTGTACATACTTTAGTTGTAACAAAAAGATCTTCTCGTTTGACTAAGCCCTGTTTAATTTTGTTGTAAATTCCCTCTCCTACTTCCACTTCATTGTTATAAACAGAAGCAGTGTCTATATGGCGATATCCGGCTTCTAAAGCCCATTCAACAGCCTGTTGGTACTGTCCAGGTTCTGCTTTACGCTAAAACAAAAATTTTAATAGAATTGAAACAAAATATTAGAAATATCCAAACTACAACATTTCTTTTGGGTCTTTCAAAGATATAATAAACTCCACATGGAAATAACTATTAAAATTAATTTTTTAAGTAGAAAGAGTTATACTTACAGCATATGTCCCAAGCCCAACAAAAGGTATTTCATAACCGCTATTTAGCTTCACTTTAGGAGCTAACATTACGAAAAATGATTTTCGATTTTTTATAAACTGATTTGTTGTTTAATTTTCGTTAAAAAAAGTTTAAACCTTTTAAAAAATGTGTGAATTTTTATGTTATGTAGAACAACCTATGAAAAATAAATGATAAGATACGTTTGCGCGACCAAGTGTTAAAACTCAATGTTCATACTTTTACAGTTATCTACCCTTCGCTGTTGTACTTGTAAACACAAATTTTAATTAAAAATACACGTTTGCTACCAATTGCCAAAATCAAGTGTTAATGGTACAACTGGTTCTCTTGTGAGAAAATTTCAATAAATAATCGCTTTTACACAATATTATTGTTTTTCTCCTACGTATGTCCAATAATGCGGGCTATGTACTCACGCGCTGACAGACAGATAAAGTTTATATAACACGAAAGATCTAGATGAATCTTTGTAGCAGAGCATCTACAAAGATTGATTGATTTCTTCTACTATTTGATTTATTTTCCACTGCTAAATTTTTAACAGGCCACCAAATTAATTAAGCAATACGTGAGAATTTATCAGGAAAGAAGAAATTAAAACATTGCAGCACCATCTAGTGGCAAGTGAAAACAAAATGCATATTTGTAAAACCGTGTACAAAAACAAGCCGAAAAAATATTGCAACGTATGTACCTTCTTATTATCCTGATGTCTAATACCTAATAAGATTAGAGAATGTGCCGTACTGGTTTAGGGACTTGTTTTCATGCTTGGGGCACAACGATCACGAGTATGATTCTTAGCGAAATTTGTTTTTTTTTTTACAGTCTCGCCTCTTTTTCCTTCCACGTTGATATCTTTGACCTTTCATATCTCTGTATCATATATAACATTAATCTTATTTACTTTTAACATAAAAATAACATCGGGTTGCGGATCGAACCCATTGCTCTGAGATTCACATCGCGAAGTTTGACTTCACTTACAACTAAGCTATCACCATTTCGTGTTTAAATTTTCGTCCGTTAAATATCATATATTAAAAATACTAAAGGATAGTAAGATTTGTTTATCACCCAATTATTTATTTTTTGATTAAAGTTTTAATAATTTTAAAGATTTTCTTATTGAATAAAAAAAATCAGATAAAAAGTTTTTTATTATCTCTCTACAAGTAACAAACGTTTTGAGAACCCTTTTTTGTTGTTTGAGAATAGGAGTTGTGGCGGTACTCACCTATACAGTCTCCAGTAACAGAGAACTACCACTGTATATGTAATTATATAAAAATAAGATTTAAGCCAATTAGGAATATTGAAAGAGCTTATTACTATAAATTATTTATTTGATTACTTCTACATTCAGGATAAGTTAGAAAATCTTAGCTTCCTTAAAATAGAATGGCAATTCTCAATGTTGCCTGTACGAATCTCTAAATACATTCGTAGAGGTAAGACCCTCGGTGAATTGATTTGCAATAATATTTTCCTTGCAGTTACTAAGTCTTTTTTAAGTATGTGACAAACGGCTGCTTTTGCCCAAACGGATACAGCTATCATATCACGTAATTGGTATGGAAGTACTGATACTAGATCATGTATCATAGGAGGATGAAGATGTTCAATAGCATCTGCTATTCGATCTAAATTTATAAGTGCCTCTGCTGCATATATGTGAGCCCAAGCTTTGTGACAATGAGAAACATCTGCTTGACTTAACAAATCATTGGCACTTGATAAAGCAGATAATGGATCTTGTAAGTGTAACAATACATAACTCTGAAGAACAAGTATAGAATTTTTTAATTCACAGCATTGTTTCCAGTTAATCGGAGGCCCTGGAGGGGCTTGAATGAACGGTGCTGTAATATCAGAAGGCACAGGATCTTGATTTGGAAGCAATGTCACTGCATTCCTTAAACAGAGAGCTGCAAATTCTAATGATAAAGATGGGATAGCAAAGGATTCTCCTGTTGAGGAATATTTTATTTCTTTTTCTCTTGTTATTAATATTCTAGTATGAGGTCCACTACCAAGCTTTTTGACTGTAAATTGTTGTGCTTCCTCATTGCAACATTTCTTAACACAACACTCAGCTAAGTGTAACCAAATTCTTGGGTTATTAGGGTAATGACGAGCCGCTTCTACAAGACATTCAAAAGCGCCTTCTGAATTATTAGCTGCAAGTAAGGCTAAACCTAAATTGTAGACATAGAGGGGTCTATCCTTGCAAACTATTAAACTCTCATTCTCCTCATTTTCCATTGCTCTAAAATGTTCTTTGACAGCATGTTGAAAGTACTTTGATGCTAAAAATGGTTTTTTAATTGATAAATATATTACACCAAGGTTATTGTTAATAGCTGCCCATATTTCTTCACCCTGTGTTTTTAAATCATAGTTATATTTTAAATTTTTGTACTGTCCTAATGTGTTTGCTGATTCCTTAACATCACCATTAAGAAATTGTTGTTGTGCTATAATAAATATATTTTCTATGCAATCTGGTTTCAATTTTATTTTCTGGCCTAAAAATAATTGTGCCCGCCCAATAAGCCTTTCAAAAAGGTTACAAAGTTCATTGTTAGATTTTAATGATTCACCATAGGTTTTTGCAACCTCTAATGTTTTATCATATGTCCGTCTGCAAAGGGTAGCTTCCATTAACAAGAGGACAATTTGTTGATATAATTTAACATCTTTAATATTTTTTGCCGATAAAAGTTTTTCTAAAATAACTGTGCATTGGTAATAATACCGTGAATGATATAACACCACAGCATAATTATAAAATGTGAAGGGTAAACTTAAGTCTTTCATTTCGACATCAGGAAATGATAAGCCTGTCAAAAGGGTAATATTCTTTTTATATTCATCTATGTCTTTTAAGTCAGTGGCATAGAATTCTACAACTGCTTTGTTATGCTGCACTCTCTTGATGAGACTGTTTTGTGTGACCAGACATTCCAATTCGTTTAAGTACTGTAGAGCCAACGTGTAATCTTTTTTTAAAAAACTTTCATACGCTAACACAGCAGGTTCAACATGTTCTTTGGATGCCATAATTTTCGTTATTCAGTTACTTTATCTTTAAAGATTTAATTTTTTTTAACACTTTCTATTAGATCATACATAAATAAATCAACTTAAAAATATTAGTAATAACGTTGTCAATGTCAGTTTTTCAAAGCTAATGGCAATGGTCTTTAACTTTTTGCCGTTAAGAAATTT
>DWLS01005850.1:0-12259 GCA_018246255.1 Pachliopta kotzebuea | reverse complement strand
AACCGGACCGTACGTGACCATTGCGGTTTTAGAGTATGAGGATGAATTCCCTGCCGATGGCGAACGGTGCGATGGTGAATTTCTTCTGAATGACAAACATGTATTAAGGGAATAAAATTAATACCCATAAATATATGGACTGGTATCATGTTCCCATTATATTTTAAGGTTAATAAACACATTCAGTAATTATCAAGGACCCCTCCGTATAACGTAAACATCACATTTTCGCTATATTAATTTGCATGGAGCGTACTCCACCCGTCGTGCGGTACATCTCCCCTGGAGCAGCACGGCTGATTTCCCACGACGAGATCCCACTGTTGTACACTACAATGAAATATGTATGCGTGACATACAAGCCATGAAATAACGTTAGGCCGTGCTGTGACGTTGATTTTGCACCAGCCCCTCGCTGCTGGCGGACGGGGCCACGTGTCCGTTGTACACCACGTCACGATTGTTCCGAAGAAACTAGTAGTGTTCAACGGATGGTGAGTGATACGGTTGTTCGTAACAACGTGATGCTTATTAAGATTGTATATACAAATTTCCTCTATAATTCTTTTACTTCTCAGTCCATAACACTTTGGAACTCTCTGCCAACCAACATTCGGAAAGTGCGCAGTAAACCTTTATTTAAGCGTTAACTCTGGGAGTACTATTTTTCCAGAAATAACAAAACTGGTAGTTTACATATATGGTTATTGATCGGAATCCACACTATTTTTTTATTGTTTATTCTTTTACTTTTCTTCTATGTATATTTATATTTATGTATGTAAGTTTAAATACATATATGTATATTTGTACTGTATAGAATATATGGGATTCCTATGTAGTTTATTTGTATAACCATGTTTGTATTTACAACATTATTAATTTTTATTGTTTTTTTTGTTTGGCACCTATTTGTATTTTGTCTCTTCTCTTCTCAATATGAAAGGTTGACTGGAAGAGAATGCCTTGAGGCATTATGTCCGCCTTTTTCTTTACTGTGTCTCTCTTGTACATAATTTTTTTCCTTTTGTTGTTATTATACAAATAAAGTGTAAATAAGTAAATAAAATACAGCACTAGTGCATTATGGGCAATATCACTTACCTTGGAAGCATGAGGCGATGCTTCCTGATGAATGATGACAAAAGTCACCGCATATTAATAAAGTTTGCTAAAGGGATAGTGGGGGAATAATAAACTAACATAAAACAAATTATTATTAAAGTTAAGATTGTAATATAATGTAACGTAAAAGATAGAAGATAGAAATAGTAAAGATACTTAAAATTTAAATTGCGGTGAAATTTTGGTTGAGAGGCGATGCTTGAAAGATGACAAAAGATACCAATACATGGAAAGAGTGAAAGGAAATATAGAATGAAACAATAAACGAGTTAGGGAAAAAAGAAAATAGGGGAAAGAAAAGAAAGAATAATTAACAAATAGAAAGACAGGACCCTTACCTACAACACAAAGAGGAAGGCTACAAAATTTTAAAAATTAAAAAAATATCACTTACCATCAGGTGAACGTCTTACTCGTCTCATCGAATAAAAAAAACTTAATAATAATAGGACAATGTAATAATATCGCTAATAAATCCGCAGTTATCGATAGGTACTTCTATGGTATAAGTCAGCCTAATATCTTCGGCTTAAGGATATGAGATTTAAAAAAAAAACTGCGGTACAGTGAGAACACTCACCGCCCGCTTACCCGGCTTTACATTGTCGATAGAGTTCCGATATAATTTTTTGATATCGTCAGAAAAGCGCTTTGACACCGCCGAAGCGATTCCGATAAGTTCGAATCTAAATCCAATATCGCAGTTATAAGCTGAGGAGGAATTTTCTACAGTTCCATCATACCGATTGAAATCATTCGTGATATCTAGATATACATTCCAGTTGGTAATTACGTGGACTTTCATAAAAGATTATTCGATATTTTAAAGATTTCGTAAATTACTTCTTGAGTTATATTCGAATATTTTTAGCTAAGACGACAAAAGTTTAAAATGTAGAAGTATTAAGAAAGAATTTAAATTTCATAAAAATTTTGAGAACTTATCGCAATAGTTGTCACGATGAACTACATCTATCTTTAAATATTATTAAGGAAAATAAAACCTTATTCCATATGTTATAATATATTTTATAAATGAAGACGTAATACTATAAGTAGGAAAATATTATATAATATGTAAACAAATACAACTGTAGTATGAGCTATAAAGAGTTTTGATCAATCTGTCTAATAACTTGAATTTTTGCTAAAATATCCTTTACTTTAAAAACCAAAGGACAATGATTTAAAATATAAAAAGTAGAAGATTCAGACTTCATATTTCACTCATTACCGAGTGTACTGTGTGTGTAAGTAACTTCAGATTAGAATATCTAATACCTCGGGAATCAAACAATATAAGCAGAGGAAGTATAACTATATAATACTTAAAAAACACAATTACTCATTAAATAACAACAAATTATTGCAGAGTAGGGTAGAGCAGGAAAATCTATAAAAAAATGCTAATGCTAAATGAACGAATCAAGGAGAACCTTTCGCGCTAATAGAGGACGTAACCTTTATTAACCTTTATTATTGTATATATAATGTTAAAGTAAAATTAATTCATACGAAGATGATCCTGATTACTAAATATTTAATTCCTTAGCCAAAATATTGTGAATTACCCCAGTAATAGATTCATTAGCTTTAAATAAAAAAATTCTAGCTAAATAAGTGAAATTCAAGCAAATATTTGTTCATTCCTAAACCACTACAAACAAAGCGGAATAACCAGTAGGAGTACGATAATGAAATGCAAATACCGCTGCATATTCCAGGGGAATGTTTTAGATTTCAACAACGGTCCAGTTATAACAGGTGACCTGTTAATTGTTGTTTTTAACTTAACCTGTGATGGTGTATAACAAATATTAAAAGCTGTAAAGTATGAAGTAAAATGGGAAAATAATAGAAGACAACTAGGTAACTCAAATTAAATTCCGCTTAGCCTGCCATTCTGTAGGTACCGTGTTTATTTCAATTTATGTGCAGTTAGTATAATAACTAATATCATATGCTTTAAGCTATATATCAAATCACGTGGTTATAAACATAAAAATTAAATCCGGAATATTTTTGAAGCAAGACTGACGATAGGTCCCTTTTGTCGGAGACCGTCTAGGTACCGCCGCAACTTCTATTTCTTCCGCCAAATAGTATTATACAAACATTACTGTGTTAACGTTAGAAGGTGCGTTATGCTAGTAAAATTACTGAGGTAACGAGACTTATGTCTGAGGCGACGAACGCAATATCGTGCTGTTATACGATCTTAAGCAGCGCCACGGTATGCGTATCACTTACCATTAGGTGAAAATCTTACTCGTCTGGTCGCATAAAATATCGTTCTCATTAATATTTTGAATGTTATATTTAAATAGTTTCATTCCTCCAACTTTCAAAACTTAGTATCCATTATGTACACTACTTTTATATACTTGAATATTTGTTAAATACTCCTTTATTTATGATTAAAAAAATCAAATATCTTAGTAAAAAGGATGGATTTCCGTCTGTTATTCTAACAAGGAGATAACTACTGTTTGTGTGGTCTATTACAGTACCGTGTTAGTCTACTAAGTCGAAGATAGATACTTTCCTGTCTGAATAAATTACCGTTCGTTACCTGAGGGAATGTTATATAGCGCAGGATATCACAGTGAATTTTTTTTTAAATAATCTATGTTCGTCTGTTAATTTAATGAAATTTTCCATAGGAGTATTGCCAAATATATACAGGAGAAATTTGTACCATAAATTTAGATTAAATCATGACATTAGTTAAAAATATTTATTATAAAAAAACTAAATCACTTTATATGTTTATTTATACGCTTTATGTAAAAGTGGACTTATTTTATCTTTTGTCATTATCTTCCTGTCTACCTTGGGTAATGTAGACTTGTCATGAGGTAGGTGTATTAAAAGGATAGGAAATTGAAATAAAATGAGATATGTATGATATTGAAATATAAATATAAACACTAACTTAAATAATTATAAGAAATCATAAGTTTGCGTATACATGTATATACATATATATAAACACAATTCTTACTGACGGTAGGTCTGCGTTGGCGGAGACCGCCTAGGTAGGTACCACCGCAGCTCCTATTTGTACGGCAAAATAGTAATGTGCAAACGTTACTGTGTTCCGGTTTGAAGGGTGCTGTATGATAATGAAATTACTGGGGATAACAAGACCTAACACATTACGTCTCAAGGCGACAAGCGCAATGCGTTGCTGTGTATACCACTTTAACTAGCACTAGCACGTTGTTATAGACGAGCCTATCACTTACCATCAGGGAGGTCTTCCTCGTCTCGTTGCCTTGTTGAAAAAAAAAAATATATAAGACTTTACATGAATTAGAAACTTTACTAAATTTTGATTACGATTGTAGTGTATCGTATGTTCACCGTCATCATGATCAGCTGATAGTTCTGCGCTGAACTTATCCAATAGTTTCTTCACCAGTCTAGCTCAAAAGATTGCTATATATACGTTGCAATAGACGGAACCCATGGTTTAAATAACTAATAGCCGATGGCGTATAAACCCCTCCTCCATCTGTTTCCTTTGTCATTTGGATGAGGACTGTTTTCGGAGACAGCAGCTTTTATTTCTGCTGCATTCTAACAATAAATGCTGTATGTAAAAATAATACTACTGAACAGCGTTAGTATCCAAGCAGTTTTTTTAAGGTTTATAGCCATTCGATTTGATACATGACAAAAAGCACGTGAAATTAGTTGTTATACTAACTGCACATAAATTGGTGTCCAGGTGGTGAGCAGTGTGGTAGTGTAACCATCATAACTAGTACATTAGCTGATAGTTTCACTTACCACCGGTCGAATGGAATCGCTTGGTTAGAAAATTAAAAAAATCCAAAGATACAGCTTTACATTACATTTGTTTAGTATCGTCAGAGATCTTATCTCGTCCCGTCTTTCAACCTGTTGCATTGTATTTCATAATATTAACTTACCGATTTCCCGCATTGATCCACAGATAAAGCGCTAAGCCAGTGTTTCCCAAAGTGGGCATAGACCCCACAAAGGGGCAATTCTGCCATTTAAAGAGACAATCTGAAACATAAAAAAAACCTGATATAATTAATACCATTTTTTATTTATTTTTCGTTTTGAGGCCATTGGATAAAAATCACACGGTCTAAGGAAGACAGAAAAATTTTTACTCAAAATTGGGAAATGGACCAAGAAGTTTTTTTTTCATCGTTCCTCGTATTGTACGACAAGGAATTCAGTTTCTTTTTCTTTTTCATTCGACCTAACCTAACAAACATTTCCATCGGTAGAGGATAGAAGAATTTTTCAAAATAATAATGAAAACAAACCTTGTCCCACACCGACTAAGGGAATGATTGAAAAACAAACTTTATTAAAAAAACATACATTTCCTATCCTCATTCTTCTTTCCTCTGATATACTATCATAGTTTTTCCGATATACATTATTCTCTTCTCTTCTGTCATGCGTTGCTTATCACTACCATCTCCATTTTCTGTTTATCATTCTATGGTGATATTTCTTTTGCGGTTATTTAGCTTGTTTTACAATTTTGTCTTATTTATTTACCGTTCTTTATAACGGATGAAGAAGGTTGAGAAACACTGCGCTAGATATTTTGACACATGAGAGAATACAAAAGACGTGAATGCGTCAGATGAGTACAGATAAGCAGTACCCGTAGTCTACTTATAATTGTTATATAATTAACATAAGATTAATATCTGTAAAAATTACCGGAAGTATTTAGTTACTTCCGCTATTTATTTTTGTAATTATCATAAGTATGAAAGTGGTGTTGATAACTTAATTGAACGCGTCGGAATGTTTTTAAAAGCTAAATTAAAAGGCGAACATGTCTATAGACCCACATATTATAACACGGAGGTCCCTGATTCAATTCATGATGTCTACAATTAAGAGCTGGAGTATTCTGGTGAAGCCAGTTTCACCAGACCTTCTGCCGAGGTTTTCCCAGGGAGCTATGGAATAGAGTCTTTCAAAAACTGCGTGATAAAGTTCTTTCGAGGTCAGCAACGCGCCAATGCTACAGGCATCTATAGGCTACGGTAACTGCTTACCATCAGGCAGGCTATATACTTGTTTGCCACCCTAATGGTATAAAAAAAGCTTGCTTTACCGGATTCAGCAATTTCGTCCTTTCAATGACAGCATGTGTTTTATCTGCGAGAGGATGAGACAACAAGGTGTTCACCTGATGGTAAGTGATAGGCTTGCCTAGTGACTAAATGTCTATGGTAAGGTATGTACAGCTCCACATTGTGGTCGTTGCTTTGACACAAGGTTTTAAATCTTGTTACCTCAGTAATTATGATAGCATACAGTACCTTTCAAACCGTGAAACAGTAATATCTCTATATTACTATTTGGCAGAAGAAAAAGGACTTGCGGTAAATTTCAAAAGATACCCTTTGTGGAGAAGTTATGTGGGATTTATAGCCACTAAAACCTCCTCGGTGATCATCTTTGATGCATTTTAGAAGGCCTTGTAATCTCCAACGGAAGTTACCGATGCCCGTTAAAGGAAACCTATCATTATTATTTTCTGGGTTATAATTTTTTTTATAATTTTTGCTTAACCTAAAATTGCTTATTTTGTTATAGTAAACACTGTAATAGGTAATAGTGTTTATAAAGCACCTTGACATTAACGAGTATCGCAAGGGTATTATATAAACAGTAAGGGGTCCGTCCTGGGCGTAATATTAATTTGCAACTTGTTGATGATCGTGCGACGCGTGTTTATCGCGCTCCCTCTTCCCCCTTGTGTCTCTCCCCCCGCCGCACATTAATCACGTGACCTCACCTTTCCCCAGTTTGCAAAGAGCTGGTGAAATTAGAGTAGACGGAAACTTTCATTTACTTTTGTAGTAAATAATCGTGACTATTTAGAATTGTTCATAGTATACGATATAACACATATACTTTTAATCTCCGCTGTAAATAACTCCTATCATATTAGTATAGACCTATGTCTAGCAGTGGACGTCCATCAGTTGAAATGATGTTGATGTAGATAACTCAGTAATACAAGTGTTGTGACTTTTAGGACCTCTGAAGTAGCGAACTAGATTTTAATCTAGTTCTTTCTAAACTAGTATTTCCCTACTTCCCCATGTTACCACTTTTGTTGTAAAAAAATTCTATACGAGAGGGACCTCGTGCTTTGCAATTTTTATACAGTGCTCCTTAAAATACAAAAAATACAATGAATTATGTAAGCGAAATTTTTTAAAGTGCTGATTGTGTCCCTTAAAGACAGAACTACCCTCTTGGGGCATACTACCCACTGCGGGACACTGGTATAAATAGTGTTTTACTAAATATGTTAAACAGGTCCCATGGGACCCAAGCTTACCTCACCTGCTCGTGGTGCACCCTTCTAATCAACAAACGAGGCTCTGACTCCACATCATCCTGCATAGGGATAGCTTGGTGGGTGATGGCCTCAATCCCCCCTTTGTCGGAGGAGACCTATTTCCAGCAGGGGACGTCTATGGGCTGATGATTAGCTGTGAATCCAAAAATATGATACCTTTTGAAACAGTCTCTATATATATTCTGTTTAATAGTAATGTTCGCTTTTGATTTTCGGGCCATAGATATTCTATGATAATAGCGTCGTCATAGCGCCCTGAGGTGAGACGCGATAGCTTATTAGGGGAGCCAAGAACTTTGGGGTTGTGTTTACTGTATACGTGGGTACACATGGGGATATGTTTGCACGGTCCAGTTCCTCACTTTGTTTTAATGCACGATTTTTATGTGAAACTTTTTATACACCCACCTCTGTCACTCATGTCGGGTTTAGAGAGGGACGGTAGACGATGTCGTATGTCAACAACATATCGCCTTAAGGGGGAGATTACGTATAAGAGAAAATGTAGTGAAACTCGGGGGAAATAAAGTTTGTTGCGTAAGTAAGGGTGAATTGTCAATCAGGATTAAAACTGAAGCTGTATTAGATATTTCAATTTTACTAATGTTGATTGCAGCTGTTCCCTGGGGGCCGATTTCGTTTGTGTTTATACTTGATGTATATTAACTTAAATATACGTATAACTAAAAAAGATAAATTATTTGATTTTTATCGTAGATTACGATTGTGTTTATACATCAGGGATACGATATTGAAATATGATTTCAAGTTATGCCCCATTAAATACCAAGCTAGACATATTAATACAGAATCATTATTACCAATAAATCACCGTTGAGATATTATATCCCTGGCAGTACTGTATTAATTTATCTTTCGCTTAACGGTACGATATTCTCACTTATTTTTCTTATAGCAGAAATATAAATTCATATCAGATTTTATTTGTTATTGTAGTAAAATTGTCCGGACAGTCTATCAACAACAATTACTTAGTTATTTAGTAAATAAAAATAGATTTAAATTTGGGAAAAATGTAGTATACACGAAATAATAATTTCGTTAAACAGTTGATTGCTGTGCTTTCATTTAAAACAATTTCAAATTTCCATTTATAATTCAAAACGGTAAATGCTAAAATTAAGAACACAATATAAGCTTCAATTATATATAATTGCAGGTCGTTAGGGGGCTGTTTCTTTGGAGCTTTAACTTGTTTATGAAAAAACTCTATGAATAGCTTGTTAGCGTTTTGCAGCGGTCTCTAGGGAGCTAAAGGCGTCAACCTCAATCTAATGGTGTATTCAAAAGCTCAAGCAGAGCGGAATTGGCCAAAATGTTGTAAGAGCGCATTTTGAAAATTAGTCTGATGCTATCACTTTATATCAATTTATAGTAACTAGTTTATTTTAGTAACTATCCACATAATAAGAAGTTACATTAAGTCCTTCCTTTTCATATATATATTTGATTGAACAAACTCTTATTTATTCGTCGAATCAAATATATTTCTTATCAACCTAAAACCTAGACTATAATCTTAAAAAAATAACTGCAGTATGAATTAAAATATTCTATGGACTATTTACATAATACATTTAAATATATATAACTAAAATATTAAAAGCATTTTAAATAAAGTTAATGTAGTAATACGATATTATAAAGTAAGTTTACTGGTGGTAGGTCTCACCGCAGCTCCTATTTCTACCGCCAAACAGGAATATGCTAATATTACTGTGTTCCAGTTTGATGCGTGCTGTATGCCAGTGAAATTACTGGGATAACGAGACTTAACACCTTATGCTTTAAGGCAATTTATTCCATTTCAACCAGCACCACTATGTTATGGGCAAGCGTATCATTTAACATCAGGCGAATACTTTGCTCGTCTCGTCGCCACAATTTTCTCGTAATTTTTTTGTATTAAAGAAGTAATATTTGAAATCGCTGTGTATTTTAACAAAATCTTATCCTAACCTGATCATAATTTTCGTGGAAGTCAAAAGGGGAGCTTGTATTGCGGCGGGGAGCGCGCCTTGCAATAGGAGTTGAACAATGGGACATATTTTCCGTAACTTACTTGTCGCCATGGGATTTTAAATGAACAGCCAATTTCGTGAAGCGTTTATGGTTAAGAAAATTGAAAGAACCCCCATTAAACGCTTATAATAAATACATAATGATCGTCAAGTTCTTACAACTGATGATAATTTCAATAATACTCCTATCATTAAGAAAACATTTATATGTATAGTATTACATTTATAGGTAGTAGGTCTATATTACCGGAGATCGTCTAGGTATGTACCACCGCAGCACCTATTGCAGCCGACAAACTACTGTACAAACATTATTCTGTTCCGTTATTAAGGGTGCTAATAAAATTACTGGGGTAACGATACTTACCACCTTACGTGTCAAGGCGATGAACGCAATGTGATGTTGTGTATACCATCTTGATCAACGCCACTTTGTTATTGGAGTACAATATTGAAGCAAATAATTATTATGTATTGCTAAGTACCCGAGATCAATATCAATCAAAAAGTTTATAACAGATAAGTAGATTATAGTTTCCTTACCACTTAATTTAGAAGATTTTATACCATTTACTTTCGAACTGTCAAAACCTGGGATATTAGTAACGATTTCTTAATTGACTAAAGTTTAAATTTACTAAATATCTTTAACTAAAACCAATATGGTTACCCGCAGTTTCTCGTTTCGTCAGAAAACATCAGCGGAGCGAAAATAAACTCGCACCGCAGGTGACGCCGATGTGAAGTCAAATTAGAAACTGCACGACCGCTGAAGCAAAGTTTTATTTAGGGTACAGTAATGTAAAATTACCAATACTTTTCAATGTTTTATGACAAAAAAGATATAAACAATTATTTAGTAATATTACAATTTTAATTTCATGATTTTTATCGAATTAAAGTAAGGACAAACCAAAATGTTACCACCAATAAAAAGTAGTGTTAAATCTTTAAAAGAAATATTTTAATCTTTTTGTACAGATTTTTTAATATGTTTCCTTTTGATTAAATCCCAAAACTATTGTAATAATTTTTTTTATCATAGAAGTCTAGTTTAGCAAAGAAATTTACCACATTTTGAAAAAAAAAACCCCATGATAAAGTCCGGAAGGACCGAATAAAAACAATAAAGAAGAAATTAAATGAATTCTTGTCATCATCACCCCGTAGATGTGTATTAATGTCATAGACTCAAGAAAATTTAGGAGAGGAAATTTAAGAATTGAGATGGACACAAGAGGATAGGGTCAAGAAATTGAGAAAGGAAAATATTAATTAAAGGTATTTTATTACTTTTGTGGTTTATTTGGTAGAATTGATTATCAGTAGACTACATTAGTAGTAAAAGGTGTAAGAGGTTCCAGACAACCACTCACATTATTTTGCAAACTTACCTGCTCGCGGTGCACCCGACTAATCAACAAACGAGTCCCTGGCTCTCCACTAACCACTATTGAGGGAGACCAAAGTCCAATAGTGTACGTCAATCAGCTGATGAAGAAGATATGGTTACGGTTTAAAAACACAAACTAGCCAATCATTAAAAATATAGAAAACAGATTAAAAAAAAAATTAAAAATCTTTTGAGTTGAAACATCTGCTTAAATCTTTCGATGGTAATGGTAACTACCTGGAATTATGTATAGGAATGATTAAATTTTATATCGACATCTATTTACGGTGTAATTTTGAACCGAACCCTTTGTCCCGGATGCGTTTTACTTTTAGCTTTATACCCGTTTTTGTCTCCCCTGCACACACCACCTGCCGCGTGGCCATTACTGCCGGAACTAAATTCACGGCTAACGTCTCGAATAAATATAATTTTATTTTGATTGCACCACCTAACGTTTGTTTTACGATAATTGTGACCACATACTGCAGTAACACTCTTTCTATTATTATCGTACCACGATTTTGATCATTTTGCTACTGTGACCGTTATTACGAGGGCCTAAAGTCGATATTACCGTGTTAATTGCCTTTCATACACTATCGATAATTTAGTCGTTGTTAGCTGACGATTAAATTTCTTTTAGTATTCTTGTTTTTAATTTCAATTTCTATGGGTATTTAGAAAAAAAAAAAGATCTATGGCGCCATGCTTTTGAATATTTATCTTAATCAATCCTATTGGGCTATATGATAGCCATTCAGTAATAATTTCTACGGTAATCATTCTTACGAATCATAACTGGTGAAGACAAAAGATTAATATGTGTATTCTTAGAATTAAACTATGTTTCATCAAATTAGTCTTCTGAGAAAAAAGATAAACCTGATCCTTGTGTGCGATTTTCACATCTTAATTAAACTTACTATGTATCTGATGTTACTCTATTGTCGACTATCGTTTATTTTGATAACATTGTAATCCTACTTAATTTACGATCTATATAAATCTAAAGAACATAAATTAACTTTCAAATAGTAATTAAGAAACCTTATTACCCGCTGATTGCTTTGTAGCTCCGATAATTCAGATTGTTACTGCACAATTTGCAAACAACACGTTAGTACATTAAACTATAAACTAAGCTGGACACAAATTCCATTAAACCATAAGGATAAAATAAGTTTTTGAAGTTGTAAAACCTTCAGATGATATCCCGTCTCCGAATCCAGATACAGAACTTGCGAAACAATGATTTACGACTAGTGCGGCTGTTAAATATGACGTGAAACTCGACATTATATACAATAATAACCTACA
>DWLS01005849.1:0-12261 GCA_018246255.1 Pachliopta kotzebuea | reverse complement strand
TTTTGGACACCAGAAGGTTTTTTATTTCTGCTATCAAAGTAACATTAGGGAATCGATTATTTTTTTGTTTGTCTGCCCAGTAAAACCAATATTGACAAATCAGCCTTCTGCCATAATAAAACGATCTTCAGAAAGACATTTTTCATAACAAATGTCTTTTATATCAGTAGCAATTATGAATATTTGGTTCTGTTATAATCTTCATCAGTCTGTATACATCCACTGCTGGACATAGGTCTCGCTTATAATTAGGAGGATTTGCGCCGTCGGTGGGGAGCCAGACCCTCGTTTGTTGATTAGCAGGGTACACCACAAGGAGGTTAGGTTGGCTTGGATCCAGTCACCCCTTCGTTATTCCCCTTTTTTCCTTATACTGTTATAAGCTTTGTTTATGTCTATCCTTTTTATTTCTCGAAATATTAGTGTTCAAAAATATATTATAAATTGACGACGTTGCTCCAGAAATTTGTTCTACTTTAATGTTATTTTGGGCAAATGTTGTAGTGTGAGAATTGTTGTAAACAACGTATTGTTCAAAATTGAACAAATAGTTCGATTTGTATGCAAACAAGTGTTTGTTAGCTGGTGCCTGTGGACTTTCATCGCTCGGTGAAAGTAGCAAGGCAGCGGCGCGTGCTATGACAACGATTGCCAGCTGCTCATTTGACCGATAAGGGTGGCGATACACTAACACTACGACTTACAAACCATGAAACTCACTATTTGCAGACTATTTATTTTATTACAATGAATATAAACCCTAATTATTTCATAACCAGTGAAGAAGTTATTTTCGTTCCATACTTTCCATAATTTGGGGAGTAAGGGGTCCCATACAATACATCTCAAGGGATTTTACCTCATTTGCTCATGGTGTCTTCTGCTAATCAACAAATGAGGCTCTTCTTCCCAACTAACCCGCATTGGGCCAGCGTAATGGTAGACGGCCCAAATTATAAATGATTAAGGGAGACCTATGTTCAGTAGTGAACGTCTATCGACTGATGAATGAAAAGAAAGTATTCAATTTTATATCAAACTTCACCAGTGTGACACTTAGTCCCAGTAGTGGGAGTACTATATGGACTGTTTCTAGACTATAAAATCTTTAGTATACAAGTTTTTTGTCTTCAAGAACGTGAAATTCATTAAAGCCGTCATTATTCAATAATGATCGATCATTTCTCTGAACTGTGTCGCGATCAATTCAATATGTACCATTGTTTTCTAATGTATCTCCTTATCGACGTCATTACACGTAAAATGTATTATTAAGTTACGATTGCGATAAATATGATGATCTATCTAACAAATAACTTACAATTGGTATGGGAAATATTGTACATCTACCAGTAGTAAACATACCACTAAAAAAATATCTGTTGATAAATTCTGTTAATTTGATTATCTTAATAATCTCTCTCGAATGGTGACTGTAACTTATTAAGCAAGCATAAAGTTAAAATTATTACCACAATCATTTCAATAGTAGTTTTTATATTACAGGTATATTAGAAACAATTTGTACGATTACATTCAGTATAACTGTGCGCAGTCAAGTTATCTAACTTATTTCGTAAGTTTTCCTAAGCGGATTTCCTTTCTCGTTCAAATGTAATAGAAAACGTAACGGTTTTTCCCTAAAGTTATACGTAATTCAGTAAGAGACTATGTGGAAATGATTAATATCTAATACTTTTATTTCTAGTATTAAAATGATGAAAAAACAGGGCTATAACTATTACCTAATTAAATATTCTAAGATTACTAATAAAGTTAAATAAATACATTGATATAAGGAAATATAAAGACTTAATTAAATGTATGTTTAATTAGAGGAAAACTACAACAATATTTAATTATTTTAAAATGGAATTAGTTTAACTTTTACTTCTTTGCTTGGGTGTGTTAGTCAATAGATTTTATTGTGTTTTAGTTTTTTCATATATTTTCTTGTTGTAATATGTAAATTTGGGGCAATTATGATGCAAACCTTCATGTAATATTCACATTTACTAAAGTATTTCGTTAATTTGAAGAAGTTGGTTCTGATCTAGTAATACGTTAATTATATCGTTGCTATTTATTTTTAATTATAACGCATATATATGATTCGAATATTGTTTATTCCTAGTAAACGATCTTTGCTCCTCTCCAAAGAATATAATTGTTCGTATTAATTTGTTTTCACCCAGTTGTTTTGTTTCTACGTACAATGTTTTTGTCCCCTTATCGGCGACGCGAGTGTCAACTGTGTTTTGATACTGCTCGACCTCAATAAGACCCTCGGTCCTACGATTATAACAATTAATTGATCGCTCGTAACACTTTATGTTTCAACTAATTCATATTCCAATTGATCATTTCAATCAATTTTAATTAACCCTCGATATTACTCTTCCCTGCCTGTACTTTTCGTCGTTGAATTAAATAGAGGAAAGATGAAGTTAAGTAATATAAGACAGAAAAATTATGAGAAGAAAGCAAAAATTTGAAAATAAGGAGTAGAAAAATAAAGTTATTGTTTGTTTAATTCTAAATAAATAGAGAAACGATATTATTTATACACTTGTAAATATTTTATACATACTTGTGGAGCTCTTCGGTTAAACTCCTCTTCGGTTAAAGCGACCAGGGCAGAGCCGTCCATCGCGAAGTAATCTGTTGGGACCATCGGCAGGTTGAAGTGTTGCAGTGTGAACATGACCCAAGCTTTAACATCGTCTGTACTCCATTGCATCGGATCTAAGGAGTAATAATAGTAAGGTATACATTAGTAATATCCTTAGCTCTTTTTAACTGGCTCCCAACTTTACCCATGACCGCTGTCCGACAGAAGCTAAGCAGAGTAAGTAGGACAATTGTGCTAAAACTGTGAAAGCCTGTATTGATGATTCGAAATCAATTGACTGATGATGTAATTATTTAAACTACTAACATAATATAAACTTCATTTCTGTAACTCAAACTGTAGAATAAAACTATATGAAATTCGGTTTAGTATAGATTAGAACTTGATAACGAATATATATCTCCTTGTACTTGAGAATCTAATTTTGATTAATTAATAGATATAGATCTTTAAGTTGTCAGTTATAGAAACTCCAAAGAAACCAAGGTTAATAAAAATGAACTAGTACTAATTAAATCGAACATAGATCGTGGTCATTATATTAGTATTACTTCTTTGCGTAACTTTTCTTGCGCGTTTAATTAATGTAAAATCTAATTATGAATAGAAAAAAATATATCTAGAATCGTTAATAACTTTGAGTAAATGTAAACTGGCGCGATGTTAAATATTAAATAGTAATTATCGATCAGCATCAAAGTTAGATACGTTACGCCATCGCCCGTGTGAGATGTTCCGAGTCATCATACCTAGAGTCGTTATGCGCATAAGCAGCAGTGTACTCGGAAAATTGTCGTCTTTTTTTTATACGCGATCGATACGAATGATCGCGATGATGATGATGATGATAATTGCTCACATGGTACTACTAGTACAGTGTATATTCCAACATTAACAATATTTCTAACATGAGTATAGTATTTTGTATAATGTGAATAGGTGACTAAAGCGTGTATGGCATCGGTGACTCACCCGGTGAGATTCCGAGCACGGTGCAAGTGTTGTCTACATCTCGCTTCGACTGCTCAATCGCCATCGACAGCACGCGGTCTATGTCTGGTGCCACCAATGCATCCTCCCCTGCACCACTGGCACCGCCGCTGCTCTCCTCCATCTTAACACTGCCAAGCTCCAATGGTAAGGGTCTGAGGTTGAGCCGTTTCTGAAACGACGTGTCTTCTAAAGCCGATCTTAACAGAACGTGGTCTCTGGGCTCTTCAACTTCGATTTTAGGTGTGATATAAGTCTGTTGGACGCTGTCTTGTAATATTTGATTCTCTTTTAATAGTTCCTCAATGTCTATATATTCCTCGTGATGGGAAACCGGCGATGAATATTGATGATAACTACTGTAGGAAACGCAGGAACCTGAAGGCGATAGAGGGTAAGGCGACGCGAATTCGGGTACGGAGAGCCTGTTAGGTTCCTCTTTGACGTAGACTGGGGGAGAGTACTGAAGGGAATTATAGGGGGAAGGCGGTTGTAAAGCCACTGTGGGTATTGATCCTTCGTCAGACGAAGGAGACGGCGTGGGATAACCTTCGAACTCGTACAGGCGCTCCAAAAATGCGCTGTTGTCTTCTGGGTATGGTGGAGGAGGCTTCACGTTAGGATTGGGAGGGGAATGCAACATCGGTTCCGGGGGAGAGGCGGCGCCTAATATGCGCAGAAGATGGTGCAGGTCCGCTGGTGAAGCTGGGACTGTCCTCTCGTCCTGCGAGGCTGACGGCGGGCTGCACCCGGACCGTGGCACCGTCTGTGGCATCTGACAACAAAGCACAAAAACATATAAATTTTTAATCTAAGCATTACAACACAGCGTTATAAAACACTATATGCGAATTGAACAGGCATATTCATACGATGTTACTAATATAGTATAGTCTTAGTTGGTTCAAAAATAAATGACCTTTCATCAGTTCAAATCGCGTCAAAGCAGATTTGGCGAATTAATAGCAAGTACATTAGCAAGCAGACTTGCGTCACGGCAGAATAACTAACCAGATGTCCCAAACACAACATAATCTACAATCTCATCATTTGTTTATTTATCTTAACGTCAAAAGAACCTCTAAATTTAACCGTGACTAACGACATCCACTAGACGTCTAATTTTAAACCGCTTAATAACTAAACGGCGCGAACTGTGTAATTTTTACAATTATAATTATTTTTTCCTATTCAAAATTTTATTGGTGATACAAAAAATTTATGGAAAATCGTTAAGTTTTTTTTTATAATGTAACAAATTGAATAACGACTGTGAAATATTAATTTTTATTTTAATTTGAAACGCACTTTGAATAACGTGAGCCCCATCTAAGCAGAGACACCTTACTGACACGCAGCATCACGCGACGTGAAAATCTCACAGGATTAGACCGGTTAGTTAACATAATTAAGAACAGACAGGAGTTTTCTTGTATAAAAAATGCAAATGCGCATTTTTTTAATTCAATACAATGCTTCCCACGTAACATCTCCCATCTAATAATTACCTGCAATCATTTTAATCCGAACCAGATTGATGAGAACGATCGTAATGGGAAAAGTCGCGTGGATTATTAACTGTTACTGTTATTTTTCAAGTTATAATTCTTTACGAGCTTTAAAGAAAACATTATTTTAACTCTCGGCTTAATTTCCGAATTAATTTATATTGTTTATAAATGCAACAAGTTAAAACATAACATCTAATAATTATAAGGAACAACGAATTTGGACATAGTGAAGCGTGCATATCCACAATCTCCTGACTGTAATATAATTTCGGATGTTTATGGCTTAAGATTTATACAAGTGGCCCATACAAAATCCTGATATTTTTCGCACCCACAACTCGGGAAATCGACGACATACCAACAAAATTCCAACGGTTCTGACCTTATCTAAGCGAAATCTGTCTGTATGCCAAATTTCAGCCTCCTACACCTTGTAGTTCTCGAGATTGAAAGTTGTTGACGGACAGACGGACGGACATTGTCGTTTAAATAAGGATTATGAAACTAAGCTGGGTTTGAAAAACCTACCACCAACTAAACTCCCCATTGTGGTTCTTGAATTAAACCCGGGACCTCCTTGTTACTACGCAAGTGATTAGTCACTAACATCTATTAATGTTATTCGAAGTAAATTCTTTTTCACTACATCATGTGCGCCTTATTATTAGTCATCAATGCGGTCTGAATTTGTAGTAAAAATGTCTAAGTCTAGTGTTTATTAGACACACAGAATCCGGTCAGTTTTATTTTGCATTAGTTGGTAATAATATTTTTTTTTGCTAACGCCATTTGACAGACTAAGTTAGAAGCGGCGTGCGCACGAATACATGAATAAATCTATTCAGATTTCCACTGCTATGCGGAGCATGCGGAAATGTTTTTAAAATATATCGAGGCCCATGAAAATTACAGCTGACGGATGTTGCACCAAATATTTTGCGACAATGAGATATGACGTCATAATTTCAATAACCAATTCACCCATGTTTAGTATTTAAAGTATAAATCGAAACAGAGAATAATTAAACACGAAACCTTTCACTAGACAATACATTTAGAGTTACAAATTTATATTCAGTTCTTATAAAGAAAATTATTAAATAAGGACCTCCGAAAGGTTACCTTCAGTTATACAAAAAATGGTTAAAAAAATAAAAGAGAGAAAAATTTTGTGAACCAAAACGTCATAGAAGTTTTCATTATAACTTCTGTACTACACTTTATTTTCAAAGCTAAGTAGGTAACTTGAAATTATAGAATTGTCATTCGGTTGATTATACCTACAACTTCAACAAAACCGTCAAACTATAAACACTACTATGTTCTGGTTTAGGTTATATAAATGAGAATTAACCACTTTAAAGTCTATCACCATATGAACTTGCTATTCAAAAATACACATATTCATATCAAAATTGTTTATAGTGCATTATACTAACTTAAACTGCTTCACTGAGGATCACTTGTCTTGTAAAGTAGTACATAAAACAATACATTATCTGCTGTGTTTGTCGTTTATATGTATACATTAAATTAATGTTTTATCTGTACGTCGTTATTAGTGTATATAGCCCCAATAAATCGGCCTGCACCTCGTGACCATTCCAGGCGCGTTACAATTTCGTTGAGACCTTGGGTTTTTTTCTACGCCTATGGACCCGCTCGTGCGGACTACGAGATCAATGTATTCCTAGATCACAACGAGTTCAACTAGACCGTGTCTGTGTTTTACAGTAAATACCTACTGTTGCTAAAAATACATGTCTAGGTCTTTAACTATTTCAAATCGGACAAGTTTAAATTTTTGTACAAATACTTTATTTCGTTGAGGGTAATTTATGAAAAAAGATATTGTATATACTCTTATTAATATAGACGAATCATCATCATTGACTATACCCCATTAAATTAAAAAACTGTTATATATCTTGACTGATATCATACATAGATTGGTCGAAAGTAAATATCTTTAAATGATTAAGTTCACGCACGTTTACCTACTTATGAAAGAAATAAATAACATAAAATACAGTTAAAATTAAAGGTGTTACTTAAAGTTTAAATAAGTAAAACATCAGACATATAGTTATCTTGAACAACAGACAGATAAGAATTTTGTTTAAATTTTTGCATAATACAACAATAACGACACGATGTCTCGTTACAAACTTGATGCTCAAAGTAGATTAACTTAAATTGCCCACTTCTCTGAGTACACTGTACTTTAAAGTAATTTATGAACCACTGAATACAGACTAATAACGACTTTACCACGTATGCCTTAAAGAATATATTTGACTGTAACGCTTGGAGGTGTTCAAAATTAGTATCGTTACACTATGACATTTGGACTGAAGATGATGAGGATTAAAAACACGTTTGTAAAAAATTTTCACAATATATATAATTCTATATTTAGCCTAAAATCCACAGGGCAAATACACATCATTTATTTATATTTAAAATAAATGAGAATGTGTTAATAATTAAATATGAAATGTTGTATGAACATAAAGCCCGGAAGTATGGTTGTGTTGACGTAAATACCTGTCAAGTTGTCGGTTAGATATTAAAACTAACGACAGACTAACGACTGAACTCACATGAGGCCGCCAAATTGAATCCATTTCGAATGTCACAATACAAATATAAATCCGCACTCACACGTTGAGCACAACGTCAGCTGGGGCTGGGGCGGTTGTGTTGCACCATTGACGTCGCGTCCATGTTCCGAGGTTGAGGTTATGTGCGCCGGCGCAGGGTATATACCGTATACGTCCAAGAGGGGTTAGGTTTTTTGGTCCATGTTAGCGCGTGTGCGCCGTGAGTAGACCACACCGCCACTGAGCTCCGTGGCCGCGTGCCGTGACTTTGACTCAATGAAGGCCCGCGTCACATCGGGAAGTACGCCGCTACGAAACTAATATCAGAACTTAATAGAGCCTGCATCCACTACAATACGCTACGGTACACGTCACGCCGATCAATTATGTTTCATTGACGTCTCGCCAGATAGAAAATTTTATATCTTAATTCGGTTATACACTTTACAGTCCAACGAGCGGGCGGTGTCCTACCGGAAGCAATATTTCGTCTATAGCATAGACCATTCAATTTTTAAATAAAATATACGAATGTTAAGAAAAACATTTTTTGACTGTGATAAATATTTGTAATTCATTCATCAGTGAAATTTCCTTTTGTATTATCGATCGTGAAGTAATAAAAATTCTATAAGAAACTACAAGTTACAAGTACAAAATTTGATTTAAATCAATTATATACCCGATATGGAATATCGATATTGGAATAAGTCATAATGATCTTGATATTTTTAACACGAAATTTTTAATCTGTTAATATCATACCTCAATTCTTGATAATTATGCGTGTGCGAGGGATTTTATCAAGCAAACAAACATAGTTTAGTTGCGATATTTCTGTGATAATTTATTAATACCTCTTGTTACTACCCACATGTAAATATATTATCGTAACATCTTATCTATATTAGAATTCGGTTCAAAATTTAAGAGATATTTCGTTGTTAACATTAGTCAAGTTCGTCCATATAACATTTGCCAGATTTATGACGTCATCGCCAACCGGCATGACTTCCTCACTTCATTCATAGTCTAATTATAAAGAAACGTTTAACTAGAATATAATTAAACTGCTAACGTGCATTTTTACATACAAGAGACGCACAGCACGTGGGAAAAAACTTCTACTCGTGATGTAATTGTTTGTATACACCGTTGGCGACGAGATGCCACATACGGCTGTTCAATTTCGCAAACCATAAACGACTTAAACACGATAACATAAAAGCTAAAAACGCTTATACGTTTCCTTGACAAACATTCAATTTGTATGACACGGTTATATATAAACATCTGTTCTCAGAAATGACTATGTGCGTAACGTAGGAGAATTATAAATTATTAACATATTATTCAGACAGCTATATTATAAGAAATCAATATATTATAACCGTTTGAAATATTTTCTTTGTAAAGGAAACTTTTTTGTCGAGTTTGCAATATACATGTATACCTCTGTATTACAGATTTAAGAAAAACGTGTAATATTAAAATGTAGGGCTATTACTATAATATATAATAACGCACTATTGATAGGTGTATTACCGGAAATCGTTTAGGTAGATTCCACTTATTGCTTATCACGGCCAAACATTTTTGTGTACCGGTGTGAAAAACCTGTGGCTAGAATAACAAACGACAAATAAACACTATAAGTGGACCATATTTTAAACGTAAGAAAGCACTTAGTCTGTATGAGAATATTATCGTTAATTACTATGAAATCACTATAAATAACCGTAGCAATTATATAGCAATATCCCCAGACTACTACAAATGAATAATTTCATACAGCAGAATGGGAGAAGCGTTTGTGTCATACTTTAGACATCGACGAGTCTTGTGACGATATATTGACATATATGCAAAATTGTTATGCATGATATTGATGATGATAATGGCCTTAATTTTACATGGTTTTATTTGCAAAGCACCCAAAAATACATTTATAATATCTTAAGTCTGATAATAATAGCAGCTGAATGTTACATGAGACCAATGTCCAATAAGAGACGTCCATCAGTTGAAATGATGACAATGATGAGTTCCTGGTCAACCTTTAGAAAACTTTACTACTATTTAAACTCTAGTAAATATATGTTTATATTCCAATGTCTTACTACAAGATAAGTGGTTAGGCGCTTCATTCGGTTGAGTCAGTTTAATATTATTGCTCCATTTTCCTGCTAAAGTATGTTTATCAATAATAAGTTCAGACAATATTATTATATTACCTATCAACAATCGTAAATGAAAATATAAACTTTATAAAATAATCGAAATCTCCAACTTAAGAAAGTTGATGAAATGATTTTGAATCTATTTAAATATGTTTTAATTTCCAAAATACAGTTAGCGGTGTTGATGTTGACCTCGTTTTATTAAATTGCAAACGTATGGTTACATAGTTTTAAGTTAGAAATAAAATGTTGTTAAAGATCTTGAACATTAAAATGTCTCATCAAGTACTTTAAAAAATAGTTCAAGTTGGCAGATTTAAGACCTATCATCTAAGTGAACAAAAGATATGAAGAAGTTTAAAATAAAAAGTCGCTGGAATCCATTGGATCTAAACAGCACGAGAACATATTGTGGAATACTTTACAAGAGACCTATGTCCGGCAGTGGACGTTTATTGGTTGAAATAATGATGATGATGATCCAGTTCTTGTTTTAAAATGCATCTGTAGATTTATGTTTTGATAAAAGCAATGCAGTAGAGACTGTAGTTATCACTACACATTTCCATAAGGTTCTCGCGCGCATACAGAATATTAAGTAGCTATTACGTCGCATGTAGCCTTGTAGTGCACACTTATGTAAGCGGGAATGCCGGCTGACTAACGCATTGTCTACATCCATACCGCGACCTCATTCATAACTAACGCCGACGCACTCCCGTCTTTTGGCTCAAAAAAATAAGACCTTGGGGTTTTCAAAGGCTATTTTTAACTTAGTGCCTTACTTTATATCGACCTACAGATTACCTTTAGATTGGCATTCAAAACATAACTTTACTCCACATTTTGTAACCTATTACTATCTACATACATAAAAATAGATACAAAGATTACTATTGATAAAGATATATTAAATAGACACACTTGTCTATTTTTAATTGATATTTTTTTACGTAGTACTAACTAATAGACTTATATAATTTATTACATACGGGTATACTTAAAAAGTATACATCAACATTCGTTAATGGAAATTACAGTACCTTTTAAAGTTAATGAATTTACAAAGTTAACATCAAGTTTGTAGGCTTCTCTTCACTTCGACTGTGGAAGAGTTTGTAACTTTTCATGCCGTAGTAATGAACTTTTGTTTAAAGGAAAACCAATATTATCTCAAGCCGTTGTTTTGCTTTGTACTCCTACACTTGACTTATCATTTTGTCATTTTTCCTTATTTAGACGTAACAATTATTTTTAGGAATTTGCTGTAAATGCTATTTAGTTGATAGAAGAAGTACATTAACAAAATTAACACGAAGAGCAGCTTTTCTTTTACTGATCTGTTCCCTTATAGTCGTCTTTTCTGACATGTCGTAACTAAAGCAGCGAAAGGAATATTCTAATTCATATCCCAGATAGGAAACACTTAAGTTATTTATTAATAACATCGTTTAACTAAACCGTCATTAAATTCGTACTCACCTTATCTAGTTATTATTAAATATATTTAAAACTTATGTGTTTTGTTAGTACGTTACAATATTTATCATTTTATTTTATCACCTTTCTATAGTTCTGTAACCGTTGTTTTATTACGAAATGTTTTCGTCACTTACTATTGTTTATAATTATATATACACAATTGTTTATTTTTACACAATTTATCTGGAGGGTTATCAAAGTTTTAATTCTAAAGTACATATAAATAAGTAAAGTTTAAAAATTAAGGTTAAGTTAACATAGAATTGTTTTAATAGTAATCAAATAGTTAAACAATAATTTGGTTTTTAACTAAAACTAAACCTGAATTATACGTTTCTTCCTTTTTTATTAGACCAAAAATATGTTACGTTTAAATGAAAATGTTAAAATAGTACCTGCTTATAACTTTTTCGCCTATAACATTTTCTGTAGCACACTTCATAGTTTGAATACATAACTAATTGTACTTATTAAAACTTCAACAATATTGATTACCGTCGTACTACACGGTATACAACTTATAAAACACAAACTTTAAATGTCACCACGTTGTGTATCTTTTACTTTTATGACAACAAAGCAAATCGTTATCACTGGCTACCCGTCAAGTTATCACCGTGAACAAAGTTCATGAGTTATCGATAAGATTATACGCATTTTAAATGCATATCTGTTAAATTATAAGGTCAAAATAATATATGTGTAAATTAAGTAGAAGAATACACAGTAAGTTACATTCATTATACTTTTTTTTATTATAATCTCTTTTTTACTAGTGACTATTGCTAGCGAATGTATATACCTCACTCACCTTTTATTTACTTTCAAATAGTATTACACAAATATTACAGTCATTTAAATTA